>NJDC01003538.1:37783-62578 GCA_002245475.1 Calephelis virginiensis
CAATATTATTGGTAAAGAGTTCTATTTTCAAAATTTAAACTTATTTTTTTAATATAATGCTTTTAAGTTGCCAGTTCTAAAAACTTTCAGTTTGGCCCTCGTATCTTTTTGTATGTTTGTATGATCCATTTTTTTTGACAGCCTAATTGTGTAAAATTGTGTAATTGTGTTCATGTTGCAGTGCTGCTAATTGATATCACGTTATAAGGATTTTAAAATTCGTACATTCTGACCGTTGTACTTTTTTTTGCAAAATGGGAATCCTGAATGTGTAAACGTGGCCGCAAGCCGGAAATGGAATCGGACAGTACAGCTGCAATTATTATACAAATTGACGCTTATTAATTCGCTACAACATTTATCATATTATATAGTTGCGAATTTAATTTCAATTGTGAGTCTGCTTTTCAGAATGGTTTTGAAGCGTCAGGTCGGTTTGAGGGTCTGGCACAAACTCTGCTGCCCCCGGCGCCCCCCGGCGTGCCCCCCTCCCCCGCACACCTAGCTGCACTGCAGCCGCATCAAGTGCTGTGAGTACATGCTCGCTCCCACATGCCCCGCAATGTGGCATTCAATATTTTATTCAAGCACATGAGTGTTCTCATTATAATATATATAGAACCTGTTTATTCCATACCACATAATTATGTATTTAAAATACTTAACATACTGTGTCACTATTTTTTTTATTATAAGCCAACATTTTATAGCCAAAAACTAGTAAATGCAACTATATTAAAATGCCGTTATATCAAAAAGGTTGTAATAATACTATCATTTAAAAAATAAAATATTTTTTGTTTTAGCTGAATATACTTTTACTTAAGCACTTACCATTTTTATATGCTATTGCGTCCCTTGTTCTATTTGTATTTAATTGTCCCATGCTATGTACCTTTATAAAATGATGCATAACCGTGACCAACAGATGGCGTTAACTGGTGGGAGAACCGGGCACCGCGCGGGCACTAGACCGGCACAGGCCGTGAGTCACACATATCTGTCACACACACACATCCACGCACACAACTGATGGCTGCTCTACTGAACCAGTGATAACAAAGGAAAATTTTTATTGAATCGCCATTTTACGAACTTTGTCGTATGTTTAAATAATTAACGCAACTAAGATATTAATATATGTTAACTAAATAAAATTATTTAATTTGCAATTTTCCGCCAAAAAATGAATTTTTGCAAATTAAATAATTTTATTTAGATTTAAGTATGGATTTCCGCAAAGTAACGCCTTCTTCTATTACAGAACTATACAAACACGAGTATATTTTTTTCAGTTTTCAAGATTATGCATTTTTTTAGAAAAATTAACGCGGTGTTTGAACCAGTTTCTTTTATCTCTATGCGAACATGGAATAATAATGGCGATTCGTTAAACTTAATCTCCAGTAAATAATAATTCAATATTTTTAAATGTATTTAATGGAAAAAGCTTGTACGTTTAAAAATATTATAATTGAATAATACATATGAAGTGACTTATAGTGTCCGTCGGTGCATCTGCTTTGCCCATTGACTGTGATGTGTTGTTATAGCTCTAATGTTTACCAATTGCTCTTATCAAATTGAGCAAACACAAGCTCTCTATTTAATCAGTTACCTGTTTCAGATTATTCTAAAAAATCCTATAGGCATTGTGCTTGCCATCACCTTAGTGCGTATAACCAACCAATATTCATAATTAAAGTTAATTTTTTTGAAACAAGATAATATTTTGTAGATTTATTCAATAGTTTAGAAATCGATATCCGATTGTCTACATTAAAGTGTTAAAACTTAATATTATTTTTTTCAAAATGAAGTATACTTTTATTGAGATGCGAGTATTGGTAGATTGGACAGACCTACAGCTACGTAATATTTATAAAATTTGAAAGCTTCCGTCATAGATATTTTTTTAATTTTATTGAAACATTTTTTCCAAATTATCGTGTTTAAATGATTTACACAAATACGTAATATTCTCGTTGATCAAGAATCAACTTCAAGTGGTGAACATTAGATCGCTAAAGGATGAACACCGCCTGTGGTGACTATATCCAAACTAGTATTATGGGTTCAAATCCCGTCTACGACTAGACTGTAGTTACAATGTTTTGTGTGCTGTCTGTGTGGCAAAGCTTTTTAATATGGCTATTTCGTTGACATCGCATCATCATGTTATAAAACTACAATAGGATTAGTAATTTCAACATTAAAGGCTAGTTTTTTTTATTAGGTGTCTTTTTAATAGATCTTAACCTATTGTGCTTCTTTGCTCAATGTGATAATTCTCGAATGATTAAAGAAGTACTTTAGCTCTGTTAAACAAATAAGTTCTTTCCAAAAAGCTTTCAACTGTAAAAAACGAAAAATAAAAATTATTCAATTGCTACTAAAAATACTTACTGGAAATCATATGAATTCTATTGCAGTTCTGTTACATGTTAGAGCTAATGTTATCATCATGACTGCCCAAAGTAGTACAAAATACATCCATACATATTTAGGATGTTATTATAGAAGAAGCAGACAGACAGCACATAATTGATATTAGTTATATAATTTAAAGAAGAGAAAAATTTAAATGCTACGGTTGTGTGAATGAGACGTCAAGTAGATAAATATTTCATGAGCCAGTTTTTGAGTGGATTTTGTTTGATTAGTAGTTCTGTGATAAGATTTTGGCGGCAGCTTCGCTTGTACTGACTTCTATGAAACTCCAACACCAGTAGAAAAGTTTAATTCGTAATAACCTTTCTACAATTAAAACTCATTATTTATTCAATGTTTTGAATATATTTTTTCAACAAACCTGATTTAAATTAAAATAACTGAAAATGCTTTTAACGAAAAATACTTCCTGAAATACCATATTTTACCAATTGAAAACTTTTGCTTAGCTGCAAATTTACATAAGTCAGTACAATGCATACTTTATTAATAATTCGTTGTTTTAGAGACAGTTAACAAAGCTTGCTTTACGAGTTTTATCGCACAAACAAAACTCACTCAGGCGTTTAAGCTTAGAGGTCTATTCCAACGTACTTGAATCTCATTGCCTAAAGCTTTCATGATATATTATTGTACAGTTGTTTTGTTATGTTTGTGTGTTTGTTGAATGGGCATATTTTAAAAACCTTTAAGTATATTCGAAATATTGTCCTGTATTTTTCAGTTATACCCTCATTTGTAACAAAGTGATACACAGTTAACGTTTTGTGATTTTTTCCTTAAAATAATTTGATAATCGCGAAACATAGGACTTGAACAAGTATAAGTAAAATTGAAGCATACAGGAAATATCTGATATATTATATCGGTAATAATAATGTCTCTTATAATAATCTAAAGTTTTATATCAATTATTGCATAAAAACACCCACAAATTTACATGTACAACAAATTGTATTTAGGAAAATGTCTTCTAAATACTCACTGTTGGCTACTATTTTGGAAAAATGTGTCCATTCATGTACACATAGTTTTGGGGTTGGAAGGTCACAATCAGTGACGGGTTCATGCGATATTCGAACTTACTGCGTATATAATAAGTACTTATCTTACGTACTTGCCATGACATGGGCGAAATTCGCATGAACTGTTTAGATTATATATATTTTTGATTCTTGCATTTTTGTTAAATCAATCATGTTAGGACTTTTAATATAAACAAAATTTAACGAACAAAAATGTTATGGCGTACTTTCCCTTTTGTAAGGTATTTATAGTAACACTATTGACAACAAAGTCTGTTTATTTTTTTTTTAATTCAGACAAAATTGTCAAAGTACGTCTATTTTTTATTTCTTCACTTGAGCTCACTCGTCATATTATTTGACAAGTATCCGAAACTAATGACGGGACAGGTTGCTGTTTTGTGTAAATTATTTGTATGTATTTAATTATTCAAGTTGCAATGATCTCAACATAAAATGAAAATATTTGTTGAATGTTTTCATTTGTTTTTCTTTTTTTGTGTCTGAATTTCATGCTTATGATAATGATTCCCTAACCTGAATGACAAAACCCCCTGTTAAAGGTCATATTTAAGCGCTATTCTTTATTGATCTCTAATTTATATTTATAAGCTTTTGAAATAAAATTTGATAGTGTTTAATCTTATATGTTCAAATTTTAACAGTCCCCTTCAATTCTCCTCTTTTAATTGTTGCAAGTTAAACAGATAGCTGTGAAGTTTTCATTTTCATTACAAATATTTACACAAAATAGATAGATGACTGCTACTAATTTTGGCAGTCATATTTTATTCTAGAACAGTCTATACTTGTTCTGTGCTTCTGGCGCATGTCAAAGTGACAATTTTAGCCACAGATTGAGAGATCAAATAAGTTGAAGGCTTCAGAAGTAACAGGTTAATAAATTCCATACAATTTGATATTAGTGCTTTAGGTTCGAAGCAAGCGACTACCACTGTTGTGAATTTTTCACAAAAGTTTTATTGTGATTTTAGTTTACAAAGGTACTAGAAAATATTAAGATTTATTTTACAATTACTGTATTTAAATTTATTTATATGTTTATTTTTTCTCTTATAAACACAGAACAAGTAAGTGCATGTATCCCAAATGGTGTAGGGACCATATTTATGTATTTGTGTTAAAACCCAATATTAAAATCAACATTTGTGCAGAACATGTTTCGTTTGTGAAATAAAATATTTCATTAGTAATTGTTTAAAGATGTGATTTTAGTTTTATGAATTAAATATCAGTTATGGATGCTGCAATACATGATCTAAAGTCAAAAGTACCTAATTATTTTTCTCATTACAGTTTTATTCTTTGATCAGCCATTTTTTACCAAGATCATTAAAAATATGTTTGCTATATATTTTCACCTTGAGAATTTAGGTTAAAATTTGTTAATTCAAGTAAAACCGATGGTATATGTACTGACAGGACATTGTAAAATATATTTGAAATACTGTGAACTAAATTTATAATTTCATGATATTGTATGTAATTCACGTTTTTTATTATCAAAGGAAATCTTCGGCACCGAGTCTAATCAAATGTCAGATTTATTTGAACTATAAAAGTTAGTAAAAACTATT
The DNA here is from genome assembly GCA_002245475.1 of Calephelis virginiensis. Classification (NCBI taxonomy): domain Eukaryota; kingdom Metazoa; phylum Arthropoda; class Insecta; order Lepidoptera; family Riodinidae; genus Calephelis; species Calephelis virginiensis. The sequence continues at coordinate 42,858 of NJDC01003538.1, forward strand.
TTCCTTCCATTCGGACTTGCCATCACGTCAAAGAGTTTAGGTTTTATTGTTTTTTTGTTACATTTTCTTAAACAAAATATTAATTGAAAAAACAATTATTGTAATCAATATAGAAGTTGTTAAACTTTTTGATTAAGATAGAATCTCATTTTCACTAATTTTGACTTGATTTGGTTTGAAGGTGCTCTTTAATTATTGTGGAGATTTACAGAACAAACATGTTTGTTAAATGACTGCATGTGGGATATTCACGTTACTAAAAAAAAGTAAAAATCTTAGGACACAAAACCATCTGATTTTTTGAGACGTAAGGCGATTGTTTTCGAGTAGACTAATTCAATGTGATGTTTAACCTTAAATCCTTTAGTCAGAGCATATGAAATAAGAAATATCAACTGTTAAAAGACATTATTAAAATCACTATTTCGTGAAACTTCATTCCGCTGTCAGTTTCTGAAGTTTTAGGACCGAAAATGGAATTCCATGAACTATTTTATTATTTTGCTATTATTAATAATTGTTATTTTCTAGGTTACATTCTCAAATACGTTAACGTCACACTGTTTACAGAACAGACTTGTTGGATACACTGTAACCATTAAACTCTAGTTAAAATGATCGTATCGAAACAACTAACACTATGATATAGAGTGTTATTTATAATTTGCAATTGTTCTTAGTCTTAGTAAAGTCTTAGTAAAAAACGTTCTCAAATAATTATTTTTTACATTTTGAATGACTCAATATTTAAAATTATATTATTCATGACAGCTAGATTTGCATGCAGTCATACATTATGGTTTATGACATATAACTATTGTATTATTGAAACTACTTTTATTTGAAAGTAATGGATTTGTCATAATTTTGAATTTACAAATTTAAAAACGCAATGAATTCTAAATTATAAAATTTTTGCGGTACACATGAGGAGGGTCGGATTGCTTAATCTGTGAGATTCCTTAATTTCATTTTTCCATTTTTTTATTGTCATATACACACCAGAGATCGTCTAGTTTTAAATCGAATGCCTCTTAAGCTATTATTATCATTTACCAACAGAGAAGCTTTTTTTAATTTTCAAAACGTATGACCAGAACCTGACCAACATATTTTTGAAACTTATGTGGTACTATTCTGACATGTTTCATTTTATTTGATAAACAGTGATTTTGAATATATTGACATTAAGATTTAACATTATAAGAATTCAGTGATTTAAAAATACATGCAGTATTTATATTATAGATAAGACAGTTGAATTTCATTATTGTTAAAAACGAAAGTATTATGTATATATGTAAGGGGTTTGTATTTTTATATTAGACGATCTCTAAGATATTTTTCATGTGGTATTTGATAAGAGGTGGTTTACCCCCTTGATCCACCCTAAACATTGGTGATACGATGCATCCCAGTATAGTTTGAAGTGTCAGTCTATTGTAAGAGTAAGTGGGTTTTGCTCAAATGTGTGAATCTGAGGACTTCGAGTCTCGTGCAATATATAGCATAATTATTATTTTGTTTCCAATAAAATGTATAAAAATTCTGTATTTGTTTTATTCACTTTATAATTAGATAGAAATATCCAATTTGCGTGAAATTGAGATTCAAGAGTAACCCTATCTACTCGTTATTGGTGGTTTGATTGGAGAAGTAGTGGCTCGCCGCTCTCCTTTGTCGCCTAAACCAGCGGCGACAGTGTATTGTTTCTTGTGAGTTTGTGTTGGGATTGAGCTCGCGTTGGCGGCTACAGTTAACGGATCGCCGGGATTAGATTAAACGTGACGAAGTCTTAAAGTTGGTGGGGATGTCCACTGCCGGTGTACTTACACTACAGTAACACGCGGATGCTAGCACCGAGTGGGCAACCGTTATTTTAAAGTACCATTCAGATAGCTCTATGAAATGCATCGCTATTGCGGATAAATCCAGTTGCGATGCTGGTCCACGTCAAAGTCGACGTTGCGTATGTATGTTGCCCGTGGGGCAACCAGTGGCAGTACGTATTCTGAACTTGTAATTTCTTAAACGCAGGTCAGGAATATGTGCCGAAGGCTACACTCACTTATCCTAATATAGTTATAATACAAGTTTTTTAACCTTTATTACGAAGTCATAATTTGCTGTTTTTATTTAGTTGACAATAGAGACGGCTAAATAAGAACTTAACTTTATTTATTATCGAATATGTGCGTTCCAAAAGATATGTTACTGTCGAGAGTTAGGTACCCCTATGCATTTTGTTGACTTTACCTTAGGGTATACGGCTGGGTCTTTCGTTTTGCTTGGCCTTTTTAAGGAGCACAGCTGCACTTATCCGGATTCACATGTATGCTCCATTTCCTGAATCAGTCGCTCAGGAAGCTACCTACCCTGCCCTACGAAGATTCGAGCCTAGTTTCTTCTGTCTGTGGGACGAGTTTAGTTCCGTGTAGTTCGCTAAGAGCTATGTGGACTCGCGGCGGTTGGGTACGTCGTTCGTTAGGTGATGTATAGCAAAGATTAGAGTACCGTTATTTATTTAAAAGAAAGAATTGTTATTGGATGAATAGGGGCGTCCACAAATTACATGAGATGTTTAAAGGAGAGAGGGGGGGGTCTCGGCAAATATCACGCAAATTTTTTTCTTGTACTACCGTAGGTATTTGTTTTATAACAAATAGTTCAATTTACTTAATTTAGTTGCATACCAGAAGTGCTGCAGCCAGATGCAGATTCTGCACGACCGTTTTCTGCCACCTCCATACTCTATCACATTACGTTATTGGACGGCAAACAAGGATTTCCTGATGGTAAAAAATTCACGCTGCCTACAGACACCAAAGATGGTAATGGTGTGTTTCCAACCTAAGGTTGGGAGGTTAGGCTTCGTATAAAAGTAAGGGTACCTTGTCCTCAAAACCGGAACACGTCAACGGCAAGCACTGACGTTATAGCGGCAGGATTAGGCAAGGCAGTGGTGCCAAACCAAAGCCTATGCTCGCCTTTTACACGCTGCCTGGCACGAAAGCAGATGGTCTATTCTGCAAAGAAGATCGGACCAACACGGGGGTTGATGGACATTGGACAATTCCGGGCTTTAAAGAACATGACGGAAAGTCATTTGCTCCATTTCTGATACGACACTGCTTACCGATTCAACCGCTTCATCAGCACGCCTTATAATTACTATTGTCCAAGTGTACGTGATGATTTAGTGAAAAGAAGGTGCAGTTAATGCGGTATTTACTTTGCATCTATCTCAAGAGCTACAAAGCATAGGCGAGCAGCCTACATTGCACCAGCTACGCAAGGATGTATGTTCCGCAAAGTGCGACCATCACGGATTGTCACAACTCACAAGACGACCTAATAAGTTTCGTCATCGGCTAAGTGGTTAGATCGGACCGAAGTTGAAGGAGCAGATGATTTTATTGAAAATCATACGGGCAAGTTAGTTCCAATAGTCTCTCTTGAGCCTGAAAGCTTTGCTGTAACAATTCAATGCATTTAAATAAGAAACCCACATTTTGAAAAATCTAACGTGAGATAGGGGGATGGGGTTGAATAAAATCTCGCGACATCTCACCAGGGGGGGAGCGAGGGTCAGAAAATGTAAAAAAACAGCTCACGTAATTATCGAGTTGTCTTACGAGTTTGCCAAAGCTGTTACATATTTTTTATGGTACTCTCCTATATTATGAGGCACTATTTATTTAGTAAAATTCGATTAATTAACTATATTAAAGTAAAGTTGCCATGTCATTAAATACATGGGGCACAAAGAGTATATAAATACTACGTAATAAGAGGCGGGACTTCCATAGATATATAGCAAACTCGAATTTTGTATGAAGTTTACTTGAAAAGGTATAACCCGTATAATTTGAAAGTAAGTCTAAAGGATTCAGATTTAGGGCAACTAGTGTCATATGATTTGGGCGAATAAAATACATAGCAAACTTATTTTTTTCATTTTTTATATGAAAGTTGTGCTAAACTGATGGGACACACTAAAAGTTTTGTATGGTTTTGCAATTCTAACCAATCGTAACTATTTAAATTTCGAATGTAATTCAGGTACATTTTAAATTGTTTCAATTACGTTACATTTTTGTGATTTAAAATCATTATCATCGTAAAAACATTCTTTCAATAACCAAAATGTTAGCTTAAATTATAAAGCACAGAACAATATTACTCACAGAGTTATAAAGTAATATGTACCCACAGAGTAGGTACAATAATATACCTATTATATACTCTTTTTTAAATTTATTAATGTAAAACTTTTGAAACGTTGTGGTAATACATTGTAGATTTTAATTGCCATAACATGAGCATTTTTGGTAAAAATTAATATCACTTGTGGGGAAACAGTAAATTATCTGGATATCTAGATATTCTGTCACTATTTAAACTTAACGAAAAATAATCTGGATATCTTTTAGCAAATACCTATTATGCGTAATTCCTTTATATGTTATTATAAGTATGGCAATGGAATCCCAATTGTTTAAATTTACAGCCTTACAGAATAAAACTTTTTTGTTTGTACCTACCTGATTACTGATATAGATAACGGAGAACGGAGGTACAATACAGTAGATTGACCGTAGATTTAGAATGTAATGATCTCTTGCTAAAGAATAGCTACTTCATTGACCTCTAATGACCTATTTATATTTCTTGTCTATGATCTTTGTCTATGATATTGACAGTAGACATTTCAACTTATCACCCACAGACTAGTAAGAGAACTACACTTTCTATCACCACTAGTTTATATATTATTATCCTCAATTTTATTCTTTATCGCTCTTGTTCCTCTTGTTCGTAAAGACTAGCAATTTGTGAAAGCTTTGCTTGGGCAGACACGGTCAATGATTAATCAGTGAGAAATTAAAAGGACAAGCGTTAAATGGACCTCAAATACGTCTATTAATAAAGAATCTAGTAATTTTGAAGTCTCCATGACTGAACTAAAGCGACTCGCTCGGAGATCTTTTGTAGCAGATTTTATAGCAATTAGCAATTATACTTAGCAATGATTTCTTGGAAATAACACGGCTAAAAACTTTATAGAATTCTAATTCTATACTAATTCTATAGTGGACCAAGACCTGCTTAGCTGAAAAAAATTAGGCGGTAACATAAAAATATAACTACACTGTATCCATAGTCATATAGAGCAGTCTTTCAACATAATTTAGTATATCCCAACAAAGAATAAAAAGAACGCTTCCACCAAGACGTAAAAACTACGGAGAATATTTAGCAAGCCAGATAGGATTTTCATATGATTTGCTGGGAAATCATGTGTCACTCAATCATCCATATCAATTTCTTTCAAGATAATCACTTATGAGACATTTTTAATGAATCAATGTGTACATAAATACATGTTTGTTGAAAAGTTATTTTTTTATATATTTATTAAACTAGAGGTTATATGTATATAAAAATCAATAGTAGGTTTCATATCACGTGACAAGACATACTCATAATCACGTCTTATATGTAACTAGCGGCCGCACCGGCTTCGCACGGTTATTTACATGTTAAATAAAACGATAAAACCTCAATAGCCAAAAGTGATCGTAAGGTAACTAAATCAGTCGTCGACGACGATTTAAAGTGAAAAAATATAAATAAATATATAGAAAGTTTATTTTTCTTTGAAGGATATCTAAAAAACATTACAGCACTTGTTTTGGAAATATTTTTAATAATATCTACGTTTTATCATCTACCTAATGAGGTATAGCAATGTTAAATGTTATGAGAATTCATAAAAACATAGATTTTTAAGCTACAGGTAACGATCGGCCCTTGACTTATGTCATATATATTTTTGCTAAAAATGTATACATTATTAAGAGAAACTCGGATGGTTATATATTGTAATAATTGTTAAGTGGTTATTTGTTTTGGAAATTTTAAGAGTGAATATTTATTTAAAAATTTGCCCGTGTATACTTTTCATTGCACGTGACTGTACCTAGTCAATATTAACATTTTATTACATAGTTATAAACAATAAATATTTTTTTCTGAATCGTCGAATTTTTTGAAACTAAATATAACTTCATTATCCGCTAATAGGGGATTGTAGGGAACAGTCCAATCCATGCAAATACCATTGTCTCAGGCACGGTTGTATGACTCGCTGGCCTATGAGAAAAAGAGAAAGCCGAGTTTTAAAGCATGGCATGGTCCTCCGTCTCTAAGTTGGAGGCAAAAACTCCTCAAACTCAGCCACGGATTACCAAGGAAAAAAGCGGGGCTATCCCGCTGTGTAAAGGCTCTAAGCCGGATATCATTTCTGCAGAGTTCAGTGCGTAGAATACTTTTCTCCTTGGACATCAATAAGTTAAGTGAGCCCAATGGCATTCCTTCGATCGACTTCAAAGTGTGGTGTTAACGCCGTCTTTTCCAACTCTCCTACTCATTGGGTATTGTTCCAGGGTCATAAAAGATAGCATCCAATTCCAAAAAACGTTCCTGCTCTGATTCATCGGACTACAGGCCTATAGCTATAACTTCCTTGCACTCCAAGATTATGGAAACCATAATTTACTCACTGCTCTTATTGTATCTGAAAGAGCACCAGCTGAAAAGTGACATTAAGTACGGTTTTCGTCGCGGTCATTCAGCTGATGATCTAGTATACTTAGCTTACAGATTTTCCCCACCGTATTATAATACCGTGACCCAAGATGTACGGCGAGCTTCATACTTAGGTATATGGTGGATATCCCCAGAATAAGTACAAATAGATTTGGCAGTTCATTTGTTGTTCGTACTGCAGAGGACTGGAATTCTCTGCCAAAGTCAGTTTTTTCGGAACAGTATAATTTGGTAGCATTCGAATTAAGAATGAATAGGTTAGTAGGTTTCTTCTAGATGTGCTACCACCTCAGACCCTACTTAAGCTTTCCGTCAGGCGGATTTCGAGTCATTACATGGAGCTATACATTAAAAAAAACTGTTTTTTTTTGTACCAATATAGCTCATAAACGAATTTGTTTGAACACAATAAATTGTGAAATATTTGATAACCTTAAATAAAATTGCATTTCGTCGTTCTGATGCTGTGTTAGCGCAAGAATATCAGGGTGGAGCTTCTTAATATTAAAAATTAGTAATGTTTAAAGGGTAATTTAAATAATACAGCAACAAACTAACAACAATACCATTTATTCGGTTATAGGGGTTTATACATTCAGCAACAAGTAGAATAGAATTTTGGCTATACCTTTCACATTATAAGTGATCCAAAATCTTACGACTAACTAATCTCTCGAAATCTACGTCATTCTTAACAACATGCGTAAACGCGATCGAAAAAGACTTGTGCTTAGTGATGGACTAGACACGTTGTGATGGGATCATATTTAATTGTAAAGTTAGGTTTAGACTTCACAGTTATGGATATTACAGCATTTATTACCCTAATATATCTACTAAATACAATTTGATTTTCAAAATATTTTTGTGGCATTAGAGTTTAGATAGTGAACACGCACACAGCTTTCCTGCTCGACAGATGCTTAAGATGCGTCGACGACCTGTGGACGAGGACGACCTATTGTGCAAGTCTACCGGATACAAAGAGTACCCGGACCAACACGGATATACAATAAATGTGACGCCATTGCGACTGACTTATAATTTAATTATTCCAAATATTTTGTTAAATTGTTTTTTTGAAATTGACCTCAAACATTCTGTTCAAACCAAAACTATCCTATTACATTTTATGACATAGTCGAATCGTTTTATTTCTTACTGTCCGCTAAATTATCTCTTTTGGTTCCTGCTACCAAGCCAGACAAGCCCAAGGCCAAGGCCTTTCGAAATCCATAATAAAATATAATGTTTCTTTCTAAATTATTATCAATTATATAAGGTCTATATTTTAGGAAAATGTATACAAATTGTAGCCTACCCTAGTGAAAAATTGAGAATAAGGTGCTAAATGTCATATCGGATAAGGTTATTTAACTTAATTTGTTATAAAAAAAACCGGCAATGGTACCTAATACCTAACGTTTTCGTCTGATACCGTCCATTTCTAGTAGAACTGCCATTGTATAATACTTGCACAAGTCTACAGGAAGACACAATGGAAGACCGTTTCCTATATTGACATTGAAAATATATATTTTTCTTATCTATTACTAAATTAGAAGAATAAAAGCTTGGCGATTCTTGTTCGTTGTTATACAACAATAGCGATATCTATATTAAATTTAAACTGTTCAACTCTGAAACTAATAAATATATGGCGTTGAAAGCGCTATTTTTATCCATTTCGAGGCATTTCGTTCGCAAATTAGCTAAAACTAATAATTATCACAATCTATCACTCCACTAAACCTAAACAAAACAAATACTACGTATTTACACTTAGTAATATAATTTGACTGACAGTTTTCAGAATCCCATTTCAAATTAAAATGCGATGGACGTACACTCATACAAAATATTCTCATTTATTCTTCGACTTATTCTAAGACAGAACAGAGTAGTAGCTATATTATTATATACTATTTAATAGGTACCTAATAAGGGAACTTCACAAATGATTATGAATAAGAAATTCTCCTGACTTAAAAGAAATAAGAGAAGAGACACTCCAGATATACGGCTACACACTAAAAAGATCCTTTAACAGTAAATCAGCGCGCTACCTAAGTATACAAAGGGAGTTTCATTAGACGGGGTACTTACCTCTTGAAGAGCCTTAGGCAAAACTAGAAGGAAAACAAACGTATCTGAGGTCTACGCTTAGCGCTATAGTATGAAGCTTCAATCAACATAGGTTTTAATATTTGAATGACTTGCGTGATTATGAGCCATTGCTACATATCTTAAGATACAAGTTTGCTTTCGTTCTGTACATCAGTGTACAGAGTTATTACTCAGTGCTACAAATTACAAGATTCTTTTTAATTGAGTACAAAAAACTAGACTTACGAAGAAAAATAATTAAACCGCAGTACTTTCAACTTCGGAATCATGGAAATCTTTCGAGAAAAGAATATTTAAAACGCGTTAATTGATGTTAACCGAGAAATCGCTTACTGCGACGAGTATGTAAAAACATGCTGACGAATTATCGGTTAGTTAATAACCGCCACCAGAATGCAGAGAGCTTTTTTTTAGAGTCGTTAATATAAATAATTCAAAAATTTACAACACCGATAAAATAGTTTTTGTTGCTGTCCTAAGATACAAGATAGTTACGTATTATTTGTAGCTTTTCGCCGAATGGTGTAAAACGGAACTCATAGATTTGAATTATCCGTCCGTCCGTATGTCACATTATTCCTAAACCGTAAGGACAGCACAGTTGAAACTTGGTAGATTGATGTTCTCTGTGTACCACTATATTACGATTTCTATAGAAAAATAAAAAAGGGAAGGTGCTCCCTAGATGCAGAATTCAAACAAAAAAAAAATAACTTGCGTGGTATCCTCAGCCCTTAAAAATGACATGGGTTTAAATAAAAAAAATGGTAAATTGTCCTCGCTCAACTCTCTCTCTCTAATTTCCAAAGTATGTACAGAATAACTTCTTTCGATCTTAATAAGAACTTCTAACGAAAATTCAAATCATAATCATTTGCAACTGTTTTGTTGTTCATAAATCAAACTTACCTACTCATTACTTTATTTTAATTATCCTAAGGTATATTGTCATTTGTCAGCAGTAAATTTTTACATTTACATACTTACCTAATTTCTTACTTAATTATTATTATAAAACATAATAATAAGGTATACTTAATAAATAAATTAATAAATAATGAGAAAAAGTTAAACTTATAATGCTTTTTTAACATCAAATGTATTAAGATGGGATGAATTTAATAAATATTCTAGATAAATCGTATTATTCGATCTATCTTCAAAATATTTAATACGTTAAAAAGTAACAAATACATAAATAAATAGTACTAGTAAATCGAGTAACGATATACAAGTGATTCAAACGGTATAATTGAAACATACCTACAACCAAGCGCACTATCTCTCAACATCAAAGTTGGTTAAGTATATTTCACACTCAAAGTTTATATATCTAAAACTTTTATTGCCTACTTACAATACATCATTATGTCTAGAAAGATTTTTAGAAAGACAGTAACAACTACAACCAACAATTCATAAATAAACAACAAATTGGTTGTTTCAACCATCTCGAAAATATTTGTTATCTTTTAATTCATATAATAATTTCAAATGTTTAAACATCAATAAAGTTTCGTAATTAATAAAATTATGCATAGAGTAAACAATTTAATTTAATTTTCCTCAGAAATATCTACGTAAAATAATATTTATATAATTGGCAACGGGAGATATGTCCGTATATACGAAAATTTGCTTTATTGCTTAACTATATCCTACTTAGTATCTAAGTATATTAAATATCATCGAGACTAAATAATATTTTCATAATACATCATTAATAAGCTACATCATTAAACATGTATACATAGACAAAAATGTGATTTATCTATAAAAGTAAGTATAAGTACACTCGTACCTATTTCTCGCGTATTATAACAAAAAAAAAACAATAATACTAGGTACATAAATTATAAAAAATATAATAAAATAGACGTCACAAAGTATTTTTAAATAACATTAAATTTTACGAGGATATTAATTACTTTTAATCAGGAGTTACTTGTCTTACGATCTAAAAACGTAAGTAGGTACTGGTTTAAAACTACCACAATCTTTTTGATGACTATCGGGATATTTAGAATTAGGTACTACTTAGCTGCACAGTTGGAACACTTTTTGAAAGTCGGACTTAACAATTTTCCAAGTTAGTAGAAATAAGTTCATAACATTTATTCGTAATTTGTAAAGTTTTTAAGGTAACGTACACCTTTAGACGCTAAAATGTATTATTTACTACATAGATAGACAAACATACAATTTGAGACAATCCTCTATTTTCTAATGTAATTCTAATATATTTTCAGTGTCAATATATATTAATTCCGATTTTCTTTAAAAATATTCTTATTAATTAATTCTGAGAATGAATTTTCATGGTAGGTATTTGTTACGTTTTTGAATACTTTCATGAACTTGATTTTTTTATCGGCGTAGGTTGATATATATATATATATATATATATATTGCTTTTAATAAACTTTTAACATGTAACCTAAATTTTAGCATAAGCAAACGAAGTGTCCAATAAATATTTGACATTTAATACATTTCAAATACATTGTCATTAACAAATTTTAAGTACGAAACATTCGAATCGTACGTAGAGACGCGATAGTTATAAAATATAACATACATTAAACTACAATTTTACTCTGTTCAATTTCATACCACTAAACTACTTCAGAAGCAGTTATTTACATTTAGCTAAACCGAGCTACGTATTTGGTACCTCATGTGTGAAAACTTATTAAATAACGTTAAAGTTAACTTTTATAAATCAACCAAAACATAAGAAAATTAGTGACGATAGAACGTCCTACCTACTGTGTGTGTGAGTGATCGTAGAGTTGTCACTGGAACATTCACGAGAAATTGAAATTTGGAACTAGAAAGTTAGTCTATGTTGAAATAATTTATCTAATATTTTTTATAAAATATCGATTGTTAATAAGCAATAACAATCAAATTGTTATAACAATCAAAATAATAACTCAAATATATAAAGATTTAATTAATATTTTTACGACGCACTAAAATATACTCAATGAACTGTATTCCCTTTTTGTTAGTTACCATTTTTATTAACATTTTAAAAATAACAGTTTACAACATTGAAGTTTATTAAATAAGTGTGTGTAGTGTACGTAGGTACTACACTTAAATACAATTTTGAAACCAAATTTAAATTCATATTAAAAATATACTAAAGGACCATTCTACTGTGGCCTACCTTGGCTTTTATTATACGGAATCGCTCTTTTACTTTGGTACAATACGGGTTGTACCTAACTTTTATATTACGTCAAATGTTTTTGTAAATTAATGTATATTAATATTAATTGATATATTGATTATTATACATATATAAATTTGTTAAATATTGGTACTAAAAACATTAATCTAACTGAGCATAACTTTAAGTTCTATGCTATTTTATTTAAAACTTATGTAATATCCTTTCTTTGAATTAATTTTATTAAGCAATGATTTTGTATGGAAACACTAAAAATGGAAAGCACAGAATAATTAACGAAAAGGCGAAAATGCCATCGTTAGCCCCAAAACTCATGTAAAATATAAATTATTTCGAAAAAAGGATTGTTCCTTTTTTTAAATAAAGACGTCAAAAATCTTAGTTTTTTTTTTGCATTTTCTAAACATCTAAAAATACATTACATTAATACGTAGCTTGTAACTTTCTTAAGGCGACGCACACACGAACAATTATTTCTAATTTAAAAATATTTTTTTCCATTAGTCCACATTACATCTTCAACATGGGAGAAAATCATCTGGTATTCTTAAGAAATTTAAACTTTTAGTGAAATAAAAATCACAATCATAACACGAACCACTTATTCCATTTAATCAACAATAATATCATGGCCCAGGCGGTCCATCTCGGCGAGTAGGAAGTCGACGTCCCGCTCGGTGACGGCGGCGGAGGAGATGATGTTTCGGAAGAAGTTGGGGCGCCGGTCGTCCGGCTGGTAGCCGACCATGATGGTGCCGGCTTGCATCATACGGCCTTTCAGTTTGGCGCATACCTTCAATAAAATAATCACATAATATCAATAAAATAATCACATAATATCATCAATAAAATAATCACTTAATATCATCAATAAAATAATCACATAATATCATCAATAAAATAATCACAAAATATCATCAATAAAATAATAATCATCTTTGTAACACTAATATTCCGCAAATAAATATTTTTCTTATTCTTTTTCACATTTTGCTTATAAAACGATTAATACACATGATTATTTACGAGTATAGTTCCGTTGCCGGTTTACACACTCATGATATACGAGTAGAAAAAACCACCAACTGCTAGCCTCGGGTGCAGTTCCAGACGGGGACAGGTATTGGAGTAATAAAAATATCTATATTTCTGGGTCTGGATGTTTAATAGATTATTTGAAGCCTTGGTAGCTGAAATGGTTAAAGAGTGAGACAATCTTTAGAAAGAGAGACGAAATGGTGCAGATTCAAATTCAGTATCAGGTAAATTTATTTCGTTCTTAAAAAATGTAAAAGCCCAGAACGTAGCTTACTTTGGGATAGACTTTTGTGTAATTTGTTAAGAGATATTCATTTATTATATAAAAAAAATTACATACCCAGCCCGTTTTATCGGGCTTAATTAAATTATATTATTATCAACATTATATTTTAATTTAAGGAACAAAAAAAATTATTTGAAAAACTTAACCAAAAATTAATTAAATACAAAAGTGAAACCACCACAATAGTAATTATGATCCCGAATTTCATTATTCATATTTACAACTGAGCTTAAACACAGCTCACAGGATTCTGCGCTGGATTAATCAAAAGAGGGTCTGAAATTTGCAATCATTAAAATCGATCCAGCCGTTTGAACTCTGTTATGAAACATTTCTAAATCTCTTTCATATTACGAGTATTATTGACACATTGACATTATAAATGACATTCGTGACATAAAATAAACAGCATATCGGTAGTAAATTTCCATTGACAGTTCCAAAAAAAATGCTCCAATCGCTATCAAACTTTACATGATTAACTGCTGTTTAAATCTTGAGATCCTCTAGGATCCTCTAGGACTAGATTTCGGAGTTGATTCGGAACATTTAAACATACTTTCTCTTTTATAGGTTTAGACATTGAGTGGTAATAATTATTTTACCCACCCTACACTCTAAACTCACCACTTAAGGTTTTCGTAAGATTATAAGGACTTGGTAACGAGTCGTTAACGTCATCTCTTGTCCATAAGTTATGTATAGTTGTGAAGAAGTAAAAATTATTAAGACTCCAAGGTCCTACCTTTCCAAGCTTAATCTCCTTGTTTTTGTCATGTGGTATGCCCCTGAGCTGTTTGGGCAGATACCAGAAGCTGACGTTGACCATCTCAGGCTCCAGGATAAGGTAGAATTTGTCGTTTTGCTCCCGGATGCGACGGACCATGTATTCGGATAGTTCCATCAGTCTGTCCATTAGACGCTCGAAACCTGATGTACCCTAGATGAATAAACAATCGTTTGAATTAAAATGATAATAATAATAAACAGAGATCCAGATGTTTAAACAAAAATAATGTTATTAAAAAAGAACTGAAGGAAAACATTTGTTAACCGACACAGTCTTTAAATCAATCAATTAGTTTAAAAAATGTAACAAAATAAAAATTACAATAAATTTATTAAATTAAACACAAAAATAATAAAATAGTGCAAGAAATGCTGTTAAGAGGTAAGACAGAACTGCCAGGTTGAAATGTAGATAAAAATAATTAAGACAATAAAAAAAAAATGCAAGTGCTTTATTAAGTGATATGTGCTACGATGGTTAAGTTCACCCAAATGAAAAGAGATAAAATCAAGTTTTAGGCCAACTACAGAAACACGTAACTACGACGTAGCAGGTGCTACGCGTCAAGACCAACGATCTAAAAGTTCCGTCCAGGGACTCGGAAACCTAGTTGATTTGTCGAACCTGTTTATTCCAACTTTATACATACATAATCGCCTCTGTGGTCTAGCGGTCCAGGTGTTGGACTTGACTGCATGAGGTCCCGGGTTCGAATCCCGGGTCGGCCAACAAAAAGAAAATTGGAATTTCCCAATTTTCTAATTAAAAAAAAATCGGGATCGGAAATGTGCCCGCTTGGCGATAGGCTTGCCACCTATCACATTGTGGGACTTAGTGTCTTCGGCTAGTCGTAGGTGCCTTGGTTGCACCTCTGCCTACCTCTTCGGGGATATGAAGATACTTTTTTTTTATACATACATTTTATCAAATAGTATTTAAATAGATATCTGTTAAAAATACCGGTTCATCTCGTATGTTTATTCCCGCCACCGCGCCGTCGCAATATACGAATCATATTAGTGAAGATTTGTTAGTGATAATTTCAACCCAAAAAATTTGAATTTGAGATAATAAAGCATGACCGTTTTATTTTTTTTTACGTTAGTGTTGTATTTGGTTGCTAAAGAGAAGATTTTTCGTTTTTGGTTTATTTGACTGTTTGCGTTCCATGAAATGTAGTATGCAAGATATTTCAGGGGTAATAAATCGATCTAGCTAGGTTTCATTACTAGAAAACGTTGTTTTTAAACATTATCAGGCAAAGCTTAGTCATCCAGGTAATTACAATTAAATATTATGTATTAGTATTATAATTAATTTGTCATGATTCTAAGAAATCAGTGTTTTTGAAAATGAAGTGTCTGTCTATCTCGGTTTTACCCTATTTGACTTCTTTCGGGCTATTTTTTTTCACTAGATACGGCTCCAGACGAATTCGTTCTTTTTCCTAAACTCAAATTACTACTTAGTGGCACCCATTTTCAAACGGTAACAGACATAAAAGAGAATTTGCAGCGAGAACTGAACTCAATTCTGGAAACAGCTTCAAAAAAATTATAATTGTTGGCGTAAGTATCGTTTGTGAAAGATCATTATCTTATCTGAAAGATAGTTTGAAGGTAATAAAATAAATATTGATGAGTAACAAACAGTTTGTTTATTATTGATCTTTTCCCGATACTTTCTTGACAGAGTAACATATACGTACATGTTCATATACTTTTTTTTAAATTTTGTTTATTAATAATTATTGAAATAGCAACATTTATATATTTAAATAATTCGTAAGTAAGCTCATGTACAGGAATGCCTAAATATTGCTTGAGTTTTTGATATTCGTATGCAGAAAACTGAACAAAAGCACCATGTTTGTCTATCTATATCATAAATATTGTAAAATTTGAAAAAAAATCTATTACAGCGGAAAAACAAAATATACATGTCTATCTAAATGACAAACAAAAAATGGGTGAAACATTCAGTATATTTAGTTTATTCCCCGTGTTGGTCCGGCCTCCTTTGTAGAATAGACCATCTACCTTCCTTGCCAGACAGCTCATAAAAGGCGAGCATAGGCTCACCGTCACTAACATTGTGACATCTGACTAGGTGGTAGAGTTTAGCAGCCACTCGCTCGGATTGGTACCATCGACTAACCTATTCCTGCCGCCATAACGTCATGACGTGTTCCGGTTCGGAGGGTAAGGTAGCCGGTAAACTTACGTTTGCTCGAGGCCTAACATCCCGGCCTCAGGTTGGCAACGCACCATTACCACCTTTGGTGTCTTTAGGCAGTGTGAATTTCTTAACATCAGGAAATCCGTCTAATTGTTTGCCTTCCCATGTCATAAAAAAATATATATATTATGTTTAAGCATTTCGCTTTCACACAGATTTTCAGGCGGGTTTCCTTCCTTTAGTCTTAACAGCTACCAGTGTTTCAGTTTTATTTAAAAAACCTAAAAATACCAAAAAACCAATTATAAACATACGACGTAGGAAGTCTTTAAAGTTACCTTTCCGCGCCACTGTAGCCATAACTTGAAGATGTCATTATGTCGTCCGCACTGGATAACCTTGTCACCCGTGTCATATCGAGGATCATAAATCTTATCTGTCATGAAGAGGTACTCCGCAGACATGGCGTTACAGCTTAGTAGAATACCCTGAAAATAATAACGACTAGAACAGAGAAATAGGGAGACGAGATTGAGGAGTTTGGTGTTATGACCATAAAGGTGGTTAGATTACTGGGCAGAATAGTAGTCTTTCGTAGTTTGGTATCTTCTCTACATATTTTGTCTCCATAAAATCTAAGCTCGTATCAGTTTTGTGTGTTTGGGTAAGGTAACCGATAAAATTTCTCACGTAAGGGGCCTTAACATATCCTCAAGCTGTCAAAGAACAATTGCTACGTTTTTCCAATCTTATAAAAGAAGATACGTGGACCAAGCGTATTAATAAAAGTATTTGATAAACAAATAGATAATTATAAACAGAGCTTCCTGATTGATAGTCCACCCACATTCCCGTACAAATCCCAACAATCATACACAACATCAACTTCATATTATGGACACCGTGAAAATGCCATCAAACACACTCCTAAAAACATAATTCAAACTAAAGTAGCCTTTAGTATATTGTAATAAAGACGAGAATCGTACAACAATTTGATCTACCCGCATTTCTATACAAATAAATTCAACAATCCAATTACTTGATAAACAATATTACTTCTTATGGTTATGAGTTAGGGTGTAATTTTGAATGTTTGGTTTCAGTATCTCCCCTCGAAATTGGCAACATATGTTTCGAAGTGTCGGGAGAGGAATTTAATTAAAAGTGACTCGTGCCGACGTCATATGGATATAGAGATGGAGACGCTGTCGACAAATAAAATTTATATATCGATATACGTTGATTGATTCGTTGTCTCAGATGTAAATGACCTAAGGCTGTTCTCAAAAACCCTTTCGAGGAATATGGATTTTCTGAAACTATCTATTACGGTCTTGTATTTCTGCAGAAACGCAAATTACCTTAATTATTTCTTTTGACGCCATCAATGAGCGAAATTAGTCTATGCAATTGCCCAGTAAAAAATTAAACCTAAAATTGTCAACAGAGTGAAACTGATGTAATGAACTATAAATGTTTCTTAGTAATTATCAATAATACTAACACCTAAAATTATAGTCAAGAACCTCTAAAATCTTCCAAATTCATGAAAATACTCATGTTTTGTAAGAATAAAACATAATATGCTTTATTGTTTTGTAATTGTTTCTATTTATATGCTGGTTAAGTAGGTAGTATAAATCAAATTTAGTTTTTTTAAAGATTGAGATTTCTTAAAACCGAGCCTGTTGATATTATCTAATAATTTCAAAGAACAAGTGGCATGCTGGTCAACTAGCATTTCAATTTAATGTGAATTGCTTTCTAACATCTAGCTAAAGTAGATGTGAGAATCAACAAATAAATTTTGATGGTTGACTAGCTAGTTTGAATAATGCGAGATACTACAGTTTTATTTCATTTACTTATTAAATACATTTAGATAAGAAGATATATAAAATCTTCATCTATACTTATATAATCTATTAAAATCCTAACCCACTTATTTACTCCCTTAGTTTAGGGAAAATTCCTTAGTTGGAAACCCTAACATTTTTGAAACATATGGCAAACTACTTAAATAACTGCAAAAAACCAAACACAAGTAATTTAAATAAATAATCAAGTTTGTTTATAATAGTTTATAATAGCTGTCAAATGACGTGTTTTATATTTGCTATCTCCAGTGACCAACAGAAATGCAATAGAGATAGCAAACATAAATGACGTCATTTGATGTACATTTTTCCATTTTGAGTTGCCAACTGTGATACATAATCAGCCCCCAATCCTGTTTCGGTGTAATGGATGAAATAAGTCTTAAAGTTTCTTCTTCAAGCCAATACCAGCACTCCAATTAAGCATTGTTAATGTCTCTGTGAGTTGCGTGTCTGTTCAATATTTTAAAACATAGGATCTATACCTACATATAAAGTTGACTATTTTTTCTCCTATGTGTAGTACGACACGATTGAACAATAGGAATAGCCTACGCCCACATTGGGCTATCATCCCGGTGACACCATTTTGGTCTATCCATTACGGTAAAAAATAAATAATAAAGTAACTTATATAGTGTACATCACTAGTTGCAAAGTTTAGCGAGGGGGTGGAGTTAGACAGGATTTATCACTTAGCATATTGAACTGACATTCCTACCGTTTGCTAATGGAAAATTTCAATTGAAAATGTACTTTACAGATCTAGAATAGAGCTGAAATTAGTATGAAAGAGATATGTTTGGTCATGCAGCGTAATTTGTTTTTAATGTATTTGACGGATTATAACTATATTGCTGTGAAAGATGACTTTCTGAAAGCTTTTGTTTACTGTCTTTTGTGTACTTTGAGATTGCTAGACAGTAGCTGAGAAAAATACTTGAAATTAATTGCTGATCGTACGAATCCATTCAAAACTATCATGTACAATTCTTAGTATATTTACTTAACTTGTAACTGTATTTCGAAAAAAACACTTTTACCACCATTTTGTCTTCCAATATTAAAAAAAAACCCTCTGTGTTTCTTTCACTGAATAGTATAAGTGAGTGCCGCTCTGATCCAGGAACAGATTTTAGAATTATATAGGTTATAATTATTGTCACAAGAACTAATTGAATCGTCTACCTATTACAAAGAATAATAATTCGATCTTCGATAGCATGATTAATCGTCTCTAGTGTTATTAATCTATATATATAAAAATCAATTGCTGTTCGTTAGTCTCGCTAAAAATCGAAAACGGCTGAATGGATTTGGCTAATTTTGATTTTTAATTATTTATTCAAGTCCAGGGAAGGTTTAAAATATAATAAAAAGGGAAACACTGCGAGAAAACTAGGAAAAACAAAATTTTCATTTTTCTCATACAAACTGAACGGGTGGAACGAAGTTCGCCGGGACAGCTAGTTAAAAATAAAAACATCAACGTATGTGTTTAAACTGTGATTGTTTAAAATCATCATCGAACAACAAAAATATAGCGAGTTGAAATCCTGTATACGGACGGAAAGTCATTATATCACTACGTCACAAACAATTGAGACTCTA
>NJDC01003538.1:63286-77161 GCA_002245475.1 Calephelis virginiensis
TAGGCAGAGGTACAACCAAGGCACCCACGACTAACCGAAGACACTAAGTCCCACAATGTGATAGGTGGCAAGCCTATCGCCAACCGGGCACATTTCCAATCTCGACCAAATTTTTTTTTTATTAGAAAATTGGAAAAATCCAATTTTCTTTGTGTTGGCCGACCCGGGATTCGAATCCGGAACCTCATGCAGTCAAGTCCAACACCTGAACCGCTAGACCACAGAGGCGATGGAGAAGAAGTACCATATGAATTTTGATGGTCGTCAGTGACTCAGTGATGAATTCGGGGGTTTTCAGATATTCATCACATCTAATTAAGTATTACAGCTATACAGCTGAAATCTATGGGTTTAATAAATTTACTACAGTTCTCGCAAAGCAGATATACAATGCGAATGGGGATGGCTGTAAGTACCCGAGGAGATCCAAGTTGATATTCCACGATCAGATCACTCGGATATTATTCGAGGGTGGTGTCAAGCTTCTCCGAAACCGGCGTGTTTGTATGAAAAAGGTACAGGTTTGTAAGGATCTTGAAGTCGGGCACTTGATACTCTCTGCCTCACCCGTAAGTGACTTGGCGTGAAGATATGTATGATCTAGCTACCAATATGATTATCATGAAAAATTGTTTTTTTTTTATGATATTGAAAGGCAAACAAGCAGACGGATTTTCCGATGGTAAGAAATTCTCGCCGCCTAGAGACACCAAAGGTGGTAATGGTGCGTTGCCAACCTGAGGCTGCGATGTTAAGCCTCGAGCAAAAGTAAGTTTACCGGCTACCTTACCCTCTAAACCGGAACACGTCATGACGTTATGGCGGCAGGAATAGTAAGGCGATGGTACCAATCCGGGTGAGTCGCTGCGAAACTCTACTACCTAGTCAGATGTCACGGTGTTAGTGACGGTAAGCCTATGCTCGCCTTTTACGAGCTGCCTGGCAGAAAGGCAGATGGTCTATTCTGCAAAGGAGCCCGAACCAACACGGGGGACAATTTTTCTAGGTGAATCCAAATCCAAGTTATTAGGTTTAAAATAAAACGCTTCAAGAATGATAAGGTAGTGGTTTTGTCGGGGGCACGGCTGTGTATTTTTGCAGATTTACATTTTTAAATAAAACTATAGGTTTTATTTAGATAAAAAAGCTCCATATCTCGTCATTTTGCAGCACTCCCCGTGGG
Source organism: Calephelis virginiensis (assembly GCA_002245475.1). Classification (NCBI taxonomy): domain Eukaryota; kingdom Metazoa; phylum Arthropoda; class Insecta; order Lepidoptera; family Riodinidae; genus Calephelis; species Calephelis virginiensis. The sequence goes on from NJDC01003538.1 coordinate 64,470, forward strand.
ATATGTTTAGTGTTGGCCCATGGGTGTCTTGAACGATATCGAGTGTTGACACAGGCGCTCGCTCCCGGATTTACATCCCTAACTCTCGCTGTATTACGCTCAACCGTATTTACCTACTGCCTGTTACACCGAATTTTTATCTACGATATCTTTGCAAATACTATATTACAGATGACAGATTAGATTGTTTGTTGTATTGTATTATATAGGCGCCGAAACTACTGGACCGACTTAAAAATCTTTTACTGTAGAAGCCGACATTATCCCTAATGAACGCTACTTTTAACCGCGGGAAAATGTTTACTTCCTTCGGTAAAACGAGTAATAGGACAACTGGTAATAATAATTATCCTTCTTCATTTGTCTTTTCCACATAACTTCTAACGATTGATGCGGTTTAGTTGAAATTTTAAACGGGTATTTCGATAGTTTCCTGGATGATTTAAAAGTACAATTGGACCCGGTAGGTGGCGCTGCTGAACAAACTTGTAACATACGAGCCATTTGCCCGCAACTTCGTCAGAGAAGAATAGTTACGACTCTCATTCAAACTTTCATCCCTTATTATACATAAATAGTCTTTTGGGGGTTGTCTTTTTTTAAATTAGCCTTCGGCTGAAGTCGGATAAGTAAGCAGTATATATATTGTGTAACAGGTGATACGTTTTATGGGAAGAATCTAACATAGGCTACAGCTAATTCAGCTCTAGAATATTATTTACGAAATTATTTGTAAGCATGGAAACAGCTACAAATAATTTCACTTCAAATAATATAAAATACAAAATTTTAACCATACAGACAAAAATGCTATTACTTAATATTTGCAACTAGATATTCGTTTCGGTGTAAATGTAGCAAACAGCAGCAATGATAAATGAAGGCAGGAGAGTGGCGCGAAAGTTTTGTTTTTTATCCCGGGGGAGTTTTAATTGATTGTACTTCACTCAACGTCGCGCCCGGCCCAGGGGAGGGATTTAAAATATTAGGATTTATAACCTTGAATGACACATTAAAGACTCAATGAAGAAATACAAATATCTGGCCAAAACATACATTTGATATTAAAAATACTCCATCCAAATTATTGTTCAGAAGAGTTATTTTATTCAGACTCTTTAGCATACTCTTTAGCTATACATTTATTTTATTCAATATATATTTTTGGTATTTTTTTGAGTCTTCATAGCAATAAGAAGCGTTATCTGTGTTGAAAGCTACTGTCACTACTTCAAGTTCTCTATCACTGTCTAAAATCTGTTGACACACCGCGGACCCATTAAAATAAACTATAGATATAGCATATCTCGCTCTTGCAAGGATCAGTAAGTTATTTAACTGGACATTTAAATGTTTTATCTATTTATTGAACAATTAATGTCCTTTAATAATGTTAATACTCTGTTGGTTCGGTTATATGGAAATAGTAGCAGATCAAAAATTGATAATACCAATATATAATGTAAATGTGGATGCATGTAAGCTACCCAGGAGGCTTCGGTTGATATCTTAATACCAAACCACTTGGGTGCTATCCGAGTGTGGTATCAGTGTGTTTATTTGTTGTATGCGACTTGGTGCCAAGATATGTATGTAAAAAATACTTTATGATCTTGCCATCAGAAAATCTGTTCGGTTGTTTCCCTGGCAAAATCATGAAAACAAAGTTTCTTCACGCCCATATCCCTGAAGACGTAGGCAGAGGCACAATCAAGGCACCCACGACTAGCCGAAGACACTAAGTCCCACAATGTGATAGGTTCCCGGGCAACGTTATTTTTTAATAGAAAATTAAAAATATGCATTTTCTATTTTATTGCCCGGCCCGGGAATCGAACCTGGGACCTCAAGAAGTCAAATCCGACGCCGGACTGCTAGACCACAGAGGCGATTAAAAAAACGAACTCTTCTTATTAATTGTATGTATGTGTTGTTAACACGAAAGACCGGAATTAAATCGACACCCAGTCAATTATAACGCCAGTCTAAGTATCGGTTTGACGAAGGAAAATAGTCACTATATTTAAAGTAATAAAATGTACAAGCAAATGATAGGGTTTTAGTTAAGTGTTACAATATGTGGGTGTACTTCTTAAACAAGTATACGTTAATCCTATTGCTAGGGTTGACTCTTTGTTGATTTTGTTTTGGTCAACATTATCAAAAAGTTTCAAAAATGTAGTATAACTTATGTAAAATTTTGGCTTTGGTAAAGGTTGAAGTTAGATAGTAAATATGACCAGTAACTTCGAAGTGCCTATCGATGTACTGTGTTTCAGGTAGGTGTGCCACTATTCAACTTTTTTTTTTTTTTGAATGACTAATTTGTTGCTAATCTTACGATTTTTACAACTTCACCGAACTTTGTGGGCCGAGCAGAGTGCTCAGCCCGAGACATCATTATTTAGATGGATTGGGCTGTTACCTACAACGCCAGCACCAAGGGCTGTCTCCCGGGAGACCGTACCTCGACTTGGTGCTGCGTTCTGGTTACTGGGTGGACTTGGTGGAGGAGTATTTGTGGCTCGTCGCTCGGCGTCAGGCGCCCCACGCAAGAGAGGTCTTCGTCGCCGAGACCGGCGGCGACGGTGCAGTGTTGTGTTAAGGTGATGTGAGATTGTCGTGTTCCGGTTTGGAGTTGGGAGAGTAGCGTTTGCCGCGGTTATTGGGTCCGGGGGATCCGATAACACGTGGCGAGGTCTTCTATGATCGGGGGGAGGACTATTCAACAAGTTTATTTCAAGTGGTGGTTTGGAATTATCTCCGTTGCCAACTCCTATGGTTTCACAAAGATTTTTTACAAGGTGAGGAATGTCTTCATTCACTCATTATGTTCAGCAGTTGGATGACCATCTCTTTGGCGTGGATTTTAGCATTGACTCCTAACTTCTCCAACCAATCACGAGACCCGAGTTCGATTCTCAATGGCGACAGACATTTGTATCACGAACGTCGAAGTCCGCATTTATTAGTCTATACCAATAAATGCGGACAATGTGTTTATATAATTTATTCACTTCTATATCGAAATATAAAAGTATTTCCATGTATCAAAAAGTAGATTGTCACACATAATACAAGTTAATAATTTGCTTACTTTGGGTTAGATCCAATTTGTATAATTTGATATCATATTTATTATCTAGTTTTTTTATTAAAATTTATATTTCTTTAAAACTTCTACATTGCATTTTAATTTTAATACAATTTGTTTGGAAATTGTGAACACTATACATGCTATATTAAATATATTTTGAAGATTTTAACCATACTATAATGTAGATATAAAAATATATATTTTTAAATAAAGAGACACTTTATTAAACAAATGCCATAATTACTTTAATATATTAGCAGTCGACTGCTTTCGTTTATCTTTGCTTTCATTATTTATCGTGAGTATATCCTTATTCAAACCCCATCATGTTTTATGGGGTTCAAATAATTTAAAATATTTCACACAATATCAAAATCCGATTCCTTAAATCATCGAAGTGACAACCCTACCGATGATGTCACTCGGTCCAGCGCCCACGAGTTCCCCTCAGCATTTAGCTCAGCATGATTGATGGCAGCTAATGGTGGGTGGTAGGATTAGCCACCGTTCACTGTTCACTTTGACGTGAATACCACTATTAATACTCAATCTTTATGGTAATACACAAGAGCAAATTCATTATTAAGAACAAAGGATTTTTGTTAAAAAATATTTTTACGGGATTAGAAGTAAAACGAAGAGATGGACTTCGTGATGGGTGAAATTTACTTCGTCTTAGAAGGAGCGTGGCCATGTTGCGACTGGGACTTGAAGTTTTTTGCGCGTTTATGTTTACCGGTTACTCTACGCTCTAAATCGAAACCATAGTGACGACTACTTTCGTTGTGGCGGCAGAAGTATTAAAGGTCTATCCTATCTGGACGACTTAATTGCGAGTCTTAATTGCGATTTTATTATAGCATTATTTTTTTGTATAGCAGATAATTTAGTATGATGATATAACTTGCCTGATGGAAAGTGAATTTGTAGTCAAAAATGGATCTATATTATGCCAGAAGCAGCCTATCCACTCTTGCTTTTGTTGTTGTTAAATTGTAATTCACAGGAAGCACTTCTTTAGGAAGTGAATTCCATCTTTTCTCCAATCAAAGAAGAGGCAAACTTTTTGGTTCTGGTACGTGGAATATCGACCAAGTAGGGATGATACGCTTTGTGTTATAATTTTTGTGAAATGGAGCGGGTGGAATAAGGTAATAGAGCTCTTGAGTACACGTGCCGAAATATGTGTCAGTGATGAACTCGCCCCTTGGTGGGAAAGCTAACCCATATCTTCCATATTGTTCAGTGTGCCCATGTGAAGAATAGACCATTTGCCTCTCTGTCTGGCAGTCCGTAAACGATGAGCATGAACTAAATAGGTCATTACCGACAACAAATTGGTAGCAGAGTGCTGTACAGAAAATTGCCCAGGTAGTGATCCACTGCCCTGCCTTTTTCGTCCATCATGATGACAATTTGGCATTGTCATGTTCCTTTTTGGAAAGTAAGCTAAATGGTACATTCGACTTAACACCTCGGCCAAAGGACAGCGACGCTATATATAACACCTAACGTGTAGACTCGAGATGTAAGTCTGTAGATAGGCCCTGGTTTATATTATCATGTAGGCCTATAGATAGGACTCGGTAGTCTTTACCATCAGGTCAGATTTGTGCTTTTTGAGTGATTAAGAATATGTATTGATCTTGCTAATTCCGCGGAACCCGTGTCACTGTTGTGGCGAGAAGTCCTCCAAATGATACAGAATGCCACAACACAACAGTTCCGCGGAGTTATCAAAATAAAGGCTTATTATACTATAATGGATTTCAGCAAAGTAATGACTGATCCAATAAAATTTGCTTTTTGACTGTCGTATCACAGAAAAAAACATGGAATTTATTCTTTAAAAGTACCTAATATTCTTTATTTACTCTTCATATAAACTTCCACTACGATTCCATGTACACACTTACCGCTCTATTCCTGTGAGACGTGGGTGTCGGTACTTTTTCGAAAACAGCAGGCCGCCGCCCCAAGCCGCCTACAAAAAAGAATTTAATGTAAGAAATACCGAATAGTGTAAGTAAACATAAACACTCAATAGTTATTATAAGAGCAGTACGACGTGGATATAAAAACCTCGAATTAAAAGATGTCATTAACTTTTTTTTTGTAATTTTATTACCTTAACTGTTACACAATAACCAGTTGGACGACACTTTTAAGCATAATTTGGCTATATAAGAAAATTATATAGTATAATTCTGAAAAAACAAAATGCATAACAAAATTAGGTACTTGTTCCGTGCATGTGATAAATTTATTTTTTTAAAGAAAGAATATCTTCACTTCAAGCAGAATTTATAAAGGATTTCAGAAATAAAAATATCTCAGAAGAAATGATTGAAGATTTAAAGTTATCGGAATCAAAAATGTAAATTTCATCTACAACAATGAATTTATTTAATAGTTATAGTTATGTATAATAACTATATTAATTAAATACTATTTAATACAACACGTAACACAAAACTGTGTGCTTTGTAAGCTATAAGAATTAAAGATTTCACCATAGTAGTTTAATAAATGTTTAGAGAATTCGTCAGCAAAAGACGAAAGGACGCAAGCTCGAATTCCGTAGGAGGTTTTTTTTTTCTTAAGTAAGTATATTCACGCCCATATTCCCGAAGAGTTCGGCTGAAGCACAACCGGGGCACCCATGACTAGCCGACGACACTAAGCCACAATGTGATAGGTGGCAAGCCTATCGCCAACCGGTCACATCCAATCCCAAGCGACATTTATTGTTGTTATCAGAAAATTGGAAAAACAAAATTTTCTTTTTTTTTGCCCGACCTGGGAGTTGGACTTCATGCAGTCAAGTCCAACACCTGGACCGCTAGACGGCGAAATTTTTGAAATAAGATTAACGTGGATTTCCATAGGTGAAAAATTGTACTTAATTCTTAACTTTAAATTATCAGTCGAACCCACAACTCATTGTGAAGGTAGATAGGTACAATTTGTCTATTATCTAGAAGCGTAAATACATACAGTTAGTGAAAAGCGATTTACAACTTTACAATAATACAATCATAAAAATGAAATAGACAAGTAGATTAGATTAGATAGTAGAATAAAAACATAAACAGCTTAATATAATTATTAATCACTAGCTGCTACCTGCGGCTTCGCCCGCGTTTTCACAGAAACCCGGTGTGCGATCGGGATTTAAAATAGCCTATATGTTAATTCAGGTCACAATCTATCTGTCTTCCAAATTTCAGACAAATCTGTTCAGCCATTCAAGCGTGAAAGAGTAACAAACATATGGATGTATGGACATACATACTTACAAACTTTCGCATTTATAATATTAATAGGATGATTCCTAAATAGCGTAGTAAAAACCAATACTCCTAAAAAGCAGGATGTCCTTAATCAAGAGACCTGAAAATCCAAAGATGAAAGAACATAACATTTTCACGACTTACATCGACATGCATCCACATGTCGTACTTCTGGCAGATGTCAGCGATCTCCGTCAAGGGGTCGAAGGCACCGAGGACTGTCGTCCCTGAAGTAGCGTTCACGAAGAACGGTACCTGCCAACAAACACACAAATATGAGAAGAGAAAAAATAATTTATATCACCAAAGACGTAATCAGAGGCAAAATTAGGGCACCAATGATTAACCTAAGACACTAGGTTCCACAATGTGATAGGTGGCTAGCCTATCGCCAACTAGGCAGATATCCCGTGCAACACTGTTTTATTAGAAAATTTAATGAACACAATTTCTTTTTATGGTCGCATGGGATCGAACTCGGGACTTCATGGAGTCGAGTCCTACACTGGATCGTTAGACCACAGAGATGTTAAGTGTTAATATATAACAAAATAATACAAAAAAACACAAAAGTTGTAACCAGAGATTAGTAAATCTATATACAAAAGAAAGTATTCTTAGTTAGTTACACTATAATTCAAAAACGGCAAAACCGATTTGGCTGAAAATTTATTGTGAGGTAGTTAAAACCAGGAAACGGACATAGGATTTTTGACTGCCAGAAAACAAGGTAAAATATTTTAATTTTTCATACAAACTGAACAGGTGAAAACAAATTGACCCGAACAGCTAGTATACCTATTATATTTATACAAATATTAGACAATTAAAGTAAGGTAGTTCCTTTTGACTGGCAGTGGCGACAGCTATCTGGCTATACCATTATCAAACTATACTGAAAAATTTTTCAAGGCGTGAAAAATTTCTTTGTTTCAGATATACATGTATTATGATACTAGCTGTCCCGTCGAACTTCGTTTCGCCCGATCAGTTTGTACGGGGAATAATAAAGTATTATTTTTCCCATTTTCCCTACAAAATCCCAGTTTTTCTCTTATAAGAACCTTCTTCTACCAAACCTTCTTCTTCTTCTACAAAAAAATAATTAGCCAAATCGGTTGAGTCGTTCGAAACCAACACATTTAACAATTTATTTTTATATTATAGAGTATAGACTAATATAGGTGCTATGACTCTGCAACGGCTGTCGTCGTCGTGTCAAATAGTTATGGTAACAGTTAACACCAGAGTACATATTTTCGACATATCTTTAACATTTTTGTTGGTGTTTAAGTTTTTCTACATTTCATGCTATCTAGCTTGTTTGCATACAAATGTTAATCGTGACCGTGTTTCCATTTTACTATGAAAATATAACACGTTTGAATAATTTAGTTTAAATACTAAAACTAAAAAAATTCGATAACCCCCTGACAAAACCTATTTCTAATTCTAATGTAGCTAAGGACCATCTTGATCATATAAGCTTTCAAACAAAAATCGATATCTAAATCGTTATTATGCCACACACACATACACACTCACACGAACAACACACACTTACACACACACAAGCACACACAAACACACACACACATACCCATGTCTAACTTATAGCACTCCTTTTTTTCCGTCGGGGGTTTAAAAATAATATAAACCGACTTACATTCCCACGGTCGCGGTGGTAGCGTACCAGTCTCTCGAGTTCCGGTATGATCATCCGCCCGCGCTCGTCACTCGGCACCGCCACGCAGTAGTCCGTGCCCAATCCACCGACGGAGGCGCATGACTTCACAGAATAATGGCACTGAAAGACAAGCACAGTTTTGAGGACAGCACTTATTTAAATGATGCATTGACGATCTAAAGTTTAGTCACAGACAGTGATGGTTTTAGAATAGCAGCGCACTGGGTGAATTTTTTAAGGCATTCTCTAAATGCATTTAAAATACATACTAAGAAACTAAAAGGATACTTATGATGGATCCTGTTAATTAAAGACAAGACAAAATAAAAACCAAGGTGTTTTGCGAGATAAGAAATTTATAATCCTAAGCCTAATCTCAGGTTAGCAACGTATCCAGTTAACTCAGGAAATCCTACTCATCAATTAAGAAGTCATCAATAATAAAATATCTGTAATCCTGTAACAATGTTAGATAAGTTAGCAGAAATAACAACGAAATGACACAGATGTCATATATAGATATATCAGATATATCTTCATAAAAACGGGTTTCACACGTCTGGATGACCCATCGCTACTTCGCGCTTACCACGAACCACGTTTAGTACGTAAATAATAACATTACAACAGAGATTAGTAAATATACTCGTATAGTGTCTCTGATTGCAGCAACATTTGTAAGGAAAATTAAGCTTTTGGTTGCGTTCAGCATTAATGAATAATACTTTAGATCAGTGATCATTTTCATCTTTGCGTTTGGAACAGACAGTACCTGGTCAGAGGTGAACATGACGAGTTGTCCAGGGATGCTGGTGAGCCCCTTCTCCTTGTACTGCGGAAACTTGTAGTGACGAGCCGCAAGGAATGCGTAAAGATTAGATACAGAGCCACCTAATAATAAATAATAGGAGGAATGTTAATGTCAAATAAATGTTCTACTAACTAGATGGAACTACAGAGCTAGTAAACATACACATAAGTACTTAGGCAATAATGGCTCGCTATATGTTACGTTACTAGACACCTCTTTACGAAAATAGACAATGACCTAGCTGTAGCGTCAGTGCTCTCCTTTGCAGCCTGCCGTGAATACAGAGTTATCCGTAGACTATCTCCTGAACTTACATTGCTGTTATAAATAATGATGAACCAGTTACATCTATGGTGTCTACAGGTTATCTTTTAATACTAGAAAAGCTGCCTGCTTGTCAGCTTAAAAAATGTAATCGACGAAGACTTTTATTACTCTCTTGTGTCAAAAATTGTAAAATTTAAAAATAAGGTTTGTCACTTTTTTAGCATCACAAGATAAACTTCAGTATGATTATTTTGAACATGTAAATGCAACTCTATACGGCTGCATCCCCTAGGCTAGGATAACTGGCCAAATTCGCACACATCCAGTCAAAAAGCATGGATACGCGAAACATTTCCACGATAAGGGGGAGCCTATGTTCAGCAGTGGAGTCAGCTAGAATGAAGAATGAGAAATTTCTTGGTTGTCTCTTTAATAAACATGAGCTAAACTACTCCAAGATGAAAGTTGACACTATAGTCTGTTTTACAGTGCTGTAAAAACTACGTGTCAACATTAACCTTGGAGTAGTAGTAAAATGTTTAATATTCATTGATTTGTTTGTTTAAAAAATCAGAAGTTTATTTTAGTGTTCTAAAAGTAACTCAGGTTCTAATAATACCATACCTGGAGCCAGAATAGAATCCCCAGTCTTCCAACCAATCATATCCCTCATCTTCTCCAACACAACATTCTCCATCAAGATGAAAACCGGTGCGATCTCATAAGTAAACATATTAGTATTAGCAGCTGCTGTTAGCCACTCGCCTGCTAACGAGATGATGTCTAAGCCACAGGACAGCTGGTTGAAGAAGTGAGGATGACCTGGCAAAGAAAAACAATATTTTATTTGAAGGTTTATAAGCAGACTAGTTTTTTGAAACTATGAAACACAAGTTGCTGGTCGCTATGGACACCCAACATGTTGAATGTGCTTTGTCAACTGGAGACTGGTTCGAATCCCCCCCCACTGAAATGAGAAACTGCCGAGAACTAACGTTATGGCAGCATGAACAGGAAAGGCGTTGGTACTAATCCGCGCGGGTCATATTACTGTACTATAAACTGTTTCAAATGCAGTGAAAAAATGGTCATTGACCTATGAGTGTCATAGCGACAGTGTCATGTTCCATGGTGTGGGTGGTAGACTAACAATCGGCCCAACATCCTATCTACACGACAGCAACGTACTTGTAACATCTATAATAACTATAGGCCACTTTTTCGCTATTTTATCATTAAAAAGTATTATTTCACCATTCAACTATAGATTCGTCACATTCTTAAGTTGTACTGTAGTTAAATAGATGTGTTTTTCAGAGGCGGTTAGTTTGGCCGGATGTAATAACACGCATGACTACACGGGTCTTTGAAAGCCGGATGTTGTTTCCGGGTGACGATGGCTAGTGGAATGAAAAAATCAAGCTTATTGATATCGAATGTCAATTTATTTTCGGTCTTGGATTATTTTCTTGTTTACTGGCTAACATCATCATCATTGTAGCGTTAATCTCAGTTACTTCAACCTTGAGCGTACGATTCCAAGTTCGACATATAACTAAATATCTTTAAAATAAAGCCAAGGGCAACAGTTAGTGTATTTTTTATTTTTTTATGATATTGGAAGGCAAACAAGCAGACGGATTTCCTGATGTTAAGAAATTCAGAACGCCTAGAGACACCAAAGGTGTAATGGTGCGTTGCCAACCTGAGACCGGGATGTTAGGCCTCGAGCAAAAATAAGTTTACCGGTTACCTTACCCTCTGAACCGGAACACGTCATGACGTTATGGCGGCAGGAATAGGTAAGGCGGTGGTACCAATCCGGACGAGTCGCTGCTAAACTCTACCACCAAGTCAGATGCCACGGTGTTAGTGACGGTGAGCATATGCTCGCCTTTTAATTATAAATAATAAACATATTTTTATTTTAGCACTTGCCCTGTGCTTGGGATAAATTTTCTATAATAATATTTTGAGACGAAAGGTTACAGGTTCAAATCCTGTCTGGGGCGAAATTTTTTCTTTCTTTAAAATTTATAGATAAATAATAAAATTGAAAAATCTTTTAATTTTAAAGTATATTTTATATGTAAATGTATGACAAGAAGGTAAGACCCAACATACGCTTATTAGAAAATGCGCTTTCTTTAAGTTAACCATCAAGTTATTAAAAGTGGGACACTAAAATAAGTAGGCAATATGTAAGTTGAAAACTGATTCGTTGTCTTAAAATAAAATTAAAAAAAATCGGTAGACGGGCAACTAACTAGGTATACACAAAAGTTACATATGCTATCGGAACGGATCTTAAAATAATAAATGGAACATCGCCACGTGTCTTATCACAGTCGAGTTCCGGTGTGTTTGTATAGGAAGTGTCAGACCATAAACTGCCAGCCCCGTCTTCCCCAGGGTCGGGTTATCGAGTGGCGCAGTCGCGAGGGGACGCGCAAAACAAAATTAAATCAAATGGGAATTTAAATTAGTTGAATTGACAATACATTTGGTGGATTATGGTGATTTTATTTTGTTTTTGGCACCACGCGAATATAAAAGGGATTTTTTTAAAGGAAGAAGAGGAGGATGGTGGTGATTACTGCCATCTTCACAATTGCATAGTCGACGAACGCCGCACAACAAGATTATAAGCATATCTTAAGTCCTGATATTTATGGATATGAAAAATGTGCACCTAATGCATTTAGTTGAATGTAAAGTAGTAACGTGTAATACCAAAGAAAACATTTCTTTTGAATTAAGATTCTTTGCGCATTCCAAAAAAGGAGTTCTTTATTTTCGGAACACGAAGTTCTATGTTTAACACACGTCCACAAAAAGTTACCTAAAAAAGAAGAAAAATTAAAAAAAAAACATTTGTACACTACTTTGCGAGTTAAAGATTCCTTTATTTCACTATTTTACTAGCTATGGTAAAGTTCTCTGCCTGCGGAATGATTTTTAATAATCAACACAATTTAATCAAACAAAACTGCAAAATTTGACGCCGACTATTTTAAAACTAATATGGGACCACCTCGAAGTCATAACCTATTATTCTACAAAAAAGCGAGTAATCGCTTTACAAACATATAGTCAAATTGAGAACATCCTTTTTAGAGTAAAAGTAAAGTAAAGCATCTTCACGCCCATATAACCGAAGCGGTAGGCAGAGGTACAACTAGTGCACGACGACAAGCCGAAGACACTAAGTCCCACAATGTGATAGGTGGCAAGCCTGTACAGATCACCTTTAGTTCTATCTAGGTTTGGGGGTTTATTAAAGTTGTTTCGTTATCTGTGTATCATTTTACATTAGTATCTTCGTTAACACTTAAAATTTATGTCTACTCGAGTACAAGGATCTACATAGTTACGTCTCAATACGTAATAGGTATAGTACGTGGGAATAGATTTTACGAATGTAAAATCCATACTATATAGTTAATCCCCAGGTTCCAAGGGTGTAGCCAGGATTCTGTTCAGAGAGGGGCAGAGAAAACAAACCTGGCCTACATTGTTTTAATCATGGTTTTTATA
>NJDC01003538.1:116968-137569 GCA_002245475.1 Calephelis virginiensis
ATCTATCTACATTCGCATTGTATATCTGCTTTGTCAATCTTTCATCTGTCATTCTTTCCACATGACCGAACCAGCGGAGCATGCCCTTTCGCATTTTAACACGAATACTTTCTTTCAATCCCACTCTTTCTTGGATCTCACTGTTACGAAGGCGGTCAGCGAGCGTCACCACACAGATTTCCGTAGCGATCTCATTTCGACCGTATTTATCTTACTTTCATGCTTTTTCTGACATACCCAATTCTCGCTTCCATACAATAACGTTGGGATTATGCAAAGCAAGTCTAGCTTTTTACCAATATTCTCAAACCTTGTAACCCTCTTTTTTAGTTAGGTGAAACCCACGATTTAAGAGGATATCAGCAGAAAGTTAATAACTTCGTCACACAAAAAACTTTCCTCTGTTTATTTCTTCCTCAAATGTATTTCCAAAGCACTTCTCGTATATGTTATTATATATACTCTCAGATGCTTTATATAATTGCCCTTGTTAATTTGCCATCCGGTGAGTTGAGATTACTGTGCGATTCTGAAGAAATTTTTACCCTGCATAACACCTTTGTGGAATCAGTTACCGAGGGCGGTATTTCCAAACGATTGTGACTTAGGAACCTTCAAGAAAAGCGCGTACTCATTCCTTAAAGGTCAGCAACGCATCTGTGATACTCCTGGTGTTGCGAATGTCAGTGGGCGGAGGTGATCACTTTCCAGCAGGTGACCTACTTGCTCGTGTGCCTCTTGTATAAAAAAAGGAGTAAGTGCTAATAAGAAAATAGATTTTCGTATGTACTGTCTGTATGAAAGTAGTCTGTAAACAATTATCAACCAGAATAGGAGCGACTAAACTCCAAAGCGTAGTCTATTTTCAGATAGCGACTAGCGGAGGCTTTTCAGCCGTGAGTATCTAAAGTGCTTATTTTTTCCACTTACTCATCATTTTATTTATAATCGATTCCATATATAGGTTATTAATTTGGCTGTATGTTTATTTTATTTATTGTAGGTTCCATGTTTATTTTATTATTTATCTTTCATCGTTAGCTGTTCTTCGAAATGAGGATTATCAAATTGCGACATGGTAACAAAATAATTGGTATCGGTTTTTGAATAAATTAAATAAAGTAAGTAAATAAAGTAAGTAAATAAAGTATCGCCTCTGTGGTCTAGCGGTCCGGGTGTTGGACTTGACTGCATGAGGTCCTGGGTTCGAATCCCGGGTCGGCCAACATAAAGAAAATTGGGTTTTTCCAATTTTCTAATTAAAAAAAAATGTTGGTCGGGATTGGAAATGCCCGGTTGGCGATAGGCTTGCCACCTATCACATTGTGGGACTTAGTGTCTTCGGCTAGTCGTGGGTGCCTTGGTTGTACCTCTGCCTACCTCTTCGGGGATATGGGCGTGAAGATACTTTTTTTTTTAAATAAAGTATTTCTATGTATAAGAATCGTTGATTAGCATCCATAACACAAGTATATAATTTGGTTACTTTTTGTTACTGTTAGATTCAATTTGCGTTATTTGTGCATTGATATTAAGTATCACATTAATTTATATATACAATGACTTAATTCCATCAAAAAATTAAAAGGCTCGGATTTTATTTCTGCATTTGGAGGCATTTGTGTGATGAACATAGATAATACTATCTTTACCCGCAACTTCCTTTGCGACTGTCAACAGTAAACTTATCGCTTACTGTTGACAGTCGCGAACGAATTTCCTGATTAAACTAGCATCGGTCAATTTCAATAACGTTTTCACATTAATTAGAGATAGGCTTATTATCGTTTTTTGGTTAGACATTTTTATTAATTATTCAAAAATAAGAGTTATTTCCTGGTCCGCAGTCACGGTATCTCTTCTCTTAGATAGCTTACTGAAATTGCAGTAAATTGACATCAATAACAATAGGCAGAAAAAACTTTCGCATTCAAATTATTAAGATTAAAATTTATTATAAAGTCTGTTTATTTTTATTAAAGTATGTTTCTCTGTGCTTTATGTATAGCTGTGTTTGTAATTTATAAACTACAACAGTAAAAAATATGTATAACATATGTATAACACAATCTACAAAACAAAAAAAAAACTGTCAAAATAATAAACTACGTAGTACGCACAGACTATTAAAGGAACAACACCAATGTGATGAAAGATGAAGCTACGAGTAACTGTCTGCCGTCACGAAGGTGTCATTTCGAATTTTAAACATCATAGTGTATTTCATAATAATAATCTATCTTGGACTTGCTGGCTTCAATCTGCTAAATCGTAAAGTTTCAAGATTTGTAGTATTCTAAAAAGCTGCTGCGCTACCTGTCACTTTTTTTACTACGACTGGACTAATTAAATAAATAAGTCTTAGAAAATGAGTTGAATTAACTAACTATACTAACTTAAGTTCTGTTACAACTACGATTTGTTCCGAATAAAAAATAGCTATACATATGACATATCAAAAAAAAATTTAGGTACTAGTCTGTGGTTATTAAAAACCGACTTCAAAACTGCAAAGTAAAAAATAATATAGATTTAATATTAATTATATACCTGCTATCTATTATTAATATGTGCCAAGTCAATTTAATACTTATTTATAATTTAACTTTTAGTTTAAGGCTTGGCACCGACTTCAACACTATTAGTAAAGGTACATATAAATAATAGGTAGTAGGTATATTATAAATATTAAATCTTTATTACTTTTGTTCAATACTTTTTAGTTTATTCTTGATATGATATGAATAAAAATAAACATCGGGATAGGTGCAAGTAGATAAAAAATGCTCATAAAAAATAAAAACTAGAAGGCCTACCTGAATCAAATTTTGATGGGACCAATTCGAAACTACTCCGCATCAGAACCGCAAAAGAATTACGTGAATCGATTCAGAAATCTCGGAGAAATCGGTGTATATACATTAAAAAAATATATCGGCCTAATTACGAACCTCCTCGTTTTTTGAACGTCTGTTTCATTGCCATACCATACCAAAGATAGATAAGCATCCTTAAAGTATATAATTTAATATTATACCTAATACAAGATCGCCATATTGGTTTAGGGGATAGTTTACACGTCACCGACTTACCGAGGTTCGGGTTCTAATCCCGGCAGGGGAGGCATTTATATAATGAACATCCATGTCTGTGTTTTCGGAAGTACCACACCGGTGTGGGTGTTTATTACAGTAGTTCGGGTATTTTTAGGTATTTCTATGTATGAATATCGTTGACTGACGATGCCAATAACATAAGCACATAATTTGCTTACTTTGGACACAAAATACAGAGCGGTACTTTGGGGTAAGATCAATTTGTTTGACCGATTCGTTGGTCGAGGGGTGCTAACCCCTAACCTCATATGCTAATCACGAGAATCGGGTTCAATTCTCGACGGGGCAAGCATTTGTGTGATAAGCAAAAATCTGAACTTCTGGGGCTAGGTGTTTATTAAATTTATACTGGTTTCTATTGAAGTATTTCTATGTATTAGTATTGTTCATTGACATCCATAGCAGTAGCGTATAATTTGCTTACATCGGGCAAGATGAATTTGTGTAATAAAAGATGACTTACAGGTCCGGGGATATATATTACTTTATTTAATACTAGCTGTTGCCTGCGGCTTCGCCCACGTTTTCACAGGAACCCATTGTATGAATGAGATAAAAAGTAGCCTATATGTTAATCCAAGTCACGATCTATTTGTGTTCCAAATTTCAGACAAATCCGTTCAGCCATTCGGTCGTGAAAGAGTAACAAACAGCCATACATACAAACTTACAAACATACAAACTTTCGCATTTATAATATTAATAGGATGACGCATCTACTAAAAAGCTGATTCTTCATTACCATAGTATCACTAAATACTAAAAAACCCAAAAATAAATTACACTTAAAAAAAATTAAGAAGGCTCTTTTATGTCTTAAGAAATAGTAAATATTTTTCTATAAGTTCAAATAAAAAAATGGATGATTAAAAAAACCATTTCATCGAATAAAAGTGCGGGGGTAAATAGGTTCTAACTATCGCAATCACGAAGTTTTTTTTAACCAAAAGAAAAGTTTTCTTTATTTTTCAAATAACTTTTATTTTAAAAAATGTCTGTACATTGAAGTTATCCAGAAAAATATTTATGTTTCGATTTGGGATTCTTTTTGTGATTAAATCATTGTTTTTGGAATACGGCACACAACATATCGCACTACATATGTCACTCGTGAGTCGTGCGGCGCAAAGGCCCCATACTTAGTCAGCCAGAAGAGCCAATCAGCGCACTCCCCCGTTCCATGATTACTATGTAATATTGCGCTCTAAAGTAAATGTCTTAAGCGCCAAATCACTATTTTTGACACTGTAAAAGTAATTTGAAAAAGAATTTAAAAACTGAAACAGTTATCTTTTAGGTATAGTACTTATCCATGTTTATGTTAAATCTGGTGTCGATATTTTCATAATTGAAGTAGACAGACGGGTTTTGCTTTCAAAAAAGGGTTAACTTTTTGATTTTTTTCTATCAAGCAAAGTGAAATGAATCGTGTTTTGGAAACACTAGTCTTATAAAGCATATTAATGTTAATCTTGTGTATTTTTGTCGCCAAGATCCATAATTGATTTGTATGAAAAAAACAGTATATTGCTGACGTATTTTAGCATACATGGCCCCTTTAACATTCACTGGGGTGGATAACGTGCTTGATTGGCTCAGCTAATTCAAAGATACGGTTCCAGTTTCTTTAAAGATACGGGAATGATACCCAATAACTTACTTTAAGGACTATGTACCTCCAAGAGAAAAAGAAACACTTATGCGATCACTTTGTTGATCATATGTGTGTCCAGGCCTTTTTTGTCAAGAGCGCGTGGAGGTGTCAAACTGTCAAATATTAAAGCATACTGTTCCTTGAGGTTGTGAAAAAACTAAACTTTTAAATAAAGTATTAAAATGATACAGCTTCGCAACACGCAAGGGAATCAAAACCTACTGATGTTTCCCTCAGATCGCCTTTTTGGTCCAGCGGTCCGACGTCAAACTTCACTTCACTTTTTAAATAAAATAACGTTGTCTGGGGTTGGATATGTGCCCATTTGACGATATTCTTGCCGCCTATCACATAGCGGAACTTAGTCTTCGGCTAGTCGCGTGTGCCCTGGTTGTGCTTCTGCCTACCTCTTCGGGGATATGGGCGTGAAAACAATGATATTTGTCGTGGAAGGCCTAGAAAAAGGGGTAGCAGAATGACAAATGTAACATCTATGGTGTCTATAGACCACAACTATCTCTAACAATCACAAGAGCTGTGTGCTTGTTAACAGACCTCTTACAAAAAAATCTTCGTCCATTCTTTTGTTTTCATAACGTGATAAGATAGCGGACAATCACGCAACTCTCCTAATAAATCCACGTCCACGCACGTTGTGAAAAGGGACACAAGTTTTCTCTAACCATTGCCGTTTTTATCAAAAATTAAATCACGACACGAAATCTTACCTTGTTCATGTAAACGGTATATTTAGTTAAGTACATAGTACATAACTGTTATATACTAGTAAATGACTACGCCGGATCAATACCGGATATGTTGTGTCCCTTTCAATCACTAGCCCATCTCTTTCTCGATACAGCCTTCGAGGCTGTAGAGAAGCGCTTACCTACTTTCAAAATGGCTGGCGTGGGTGGACCTCCTACTTTAAAACTTTAGAATTAAAGTTTTTTCCTTTTTATATACAGATAATATATTGTATAGTCTAATTCAGTAATATATTTAGGTATAGTCTTATCTAGAGTTTCTTTTTCTAAAACCTATTTGATCAACGAATGAATAATGTTGAAGTTATGATAATAATTTGAAACTTAAGAAATTTTAAATTGAAAATTATGAAATACTAGCCGACCTGGCGAACTTCTATAGGAAAAAATAACATGTGCTTTTTTTTGTATTTCCCCTGATTTTTTTCCAGTTTCTATCGTCATGTTAACCTTCTCGTGACAATAAATGTACTGTACTTTATAAGGTTTTAGGAGAGTTGCCTACTTATTTGCTGTCTAATAACTGAGACTAACTATAAGTCTGTTATTCCTTTTTACCCACTCTGTAGTCATCTAACAAAAATACGCTTTACTAAATAAGTATAACTCAAAAACTTTTTGTCGAATACGTTCATCCACTTTCATTTTTCCAAATGGCAAAAAAAACGAAATTGATACATTCATCAAAAATCTATAGGTTAAATTTAAAACCTACTCTTTTTTTAAAGTCCAGATAGAGACTAGAATTTCATGGTTCAATCTCTTAACTGATATTGATAAAATTTAAAATGCCTATAGCTAGAGATCCGAGTCCAAACACAGGATTTAAAAAAAAATAAGCCCCAAAGGACTATAATACCTTGGGGATGAAATTTTGTGTAAAAATCGTTACTATTCTACGCTGATAATGTCGCAGACAAACAGCAAGTTTTACAAAAAAGAATCCTCTACACTTGCAAAAATAATTTATATGAAGTACTTAAATCGCAAAAACTAGAACTGACTACTTAACTAGATATTATCCGCGGCTTCACCCCGCTTTGATACCTGTACAGCTGACATACGTACAATATTACAAATTTATAATATACTTAATGCATTTCTTATACTTGCCTAAAAATGCAGCATTTGCAGTGAGAAATTCTTGATTTTTAAAATGTTTGCGCAAAAATCATTTTTTTTCAAAAAAAATCAGTGGTCATGGATTGATCTGTTGAAATTTGTTATTTTATTATTTTTTTAAATATTATAGATAAATATTATAGAAAGGAATAAAACTTATACTATTTGCATTCATATATACACATACACACTATATAATATCTTCACGCCAAGTCCTTTACAGAGTCCGATACTATTTGAATTGTATATAGTTACTAACATTATGATGTCAGAACATTTTTTGCTTTGATAACCCTTTTAACTTTTTTAATTTCAGATGATTTTCCTGCTGGCAACCCTACTGGGCGTGACTGTGTTTCATCCCCACAGAGCCGACCCTAGCCCACCCCTTGATGATCAAACCATCCCCGCGAATGTGCGAGAGAGACAACTAGACACTCCTGAAGTGGTGTTACAGTTAAAATATGATGGAGGGGAACTGAATAGGATATACCTCACTCAGTTCCGGAAGGAATTGAAAACAGGGGCAAACTCAGTACCATCTCGGACAACCGTCTGTACAGACTTGTGTTACGCAGGTTATTGTTTTTTTGTGTTGTGATATTTTGTTGTGGTTTTTGTGTTGTGATTCTTTTGTGCTTTCATTTCAAAGGTAAATATTTTTATAAATAGCATTAGCTGTTTTAAAGTTTTTTAACATTCGACGGAAAAAGGTAGGCTAATTGTGGCGTCAAAACGAATAGACCGATTTCGATGCAATTGTTTGCGGTAAACGCTAACGTGATTGAAATAATCCTCAGCTGGATACATTACTAATAGGATATCTCATGATTATTGAACATTTTTAATTTATTAGTATTCATCTACTACATTTTTATTTATTTATCTTTGGATCATAGTGTAATGTATAGCCACACTTTTTAACTTTTTCACAATGCATGCCATATATATCGCCTCTGTGGTCTAGCGGTCCGGGTGTTGGACTTGATTGCATGAGGTCCTGGGTTCGAATCCCGGGTCGACCAAAAAAGAAAATTGGATTTTTCCAATTTTCTAATAAAAAAAATGTTGGTCGGGATTGGAAATGTGCCCGGTTGACCATAGGCTTGCCACTTATCACATTGTGGGATTTAGTGTCTTCGGCTAGTTGTGGGTGCCTTGGTTGTACCTCTGCCTACCTCTTCGGGGATAAGGGCGTGAAGATACATGCCATATATCCGGGGTGGGTTAATTCTTTTGACCGCGAACCGGTAAGCTAAAACAAAATCTAGTGACGGGCCAGTAAATTATAATTAATCTAAAAATAACAGTAAATATTACGATTATAAAACATTGTATAAAGATAACCTAAGACATTTTTTAATTTATTTTACAATCCTTTATTAAAATAAAATCTATTTATGAAGTCTTAACATATGAAATATATGTTAGAAGTTTCGATTTAGTACCTTAATTGTTTTAAAATTTCAATAGTCTTTTAACATTTCGACTATTAATTTAAAAAAAAAAAACCTCGGCTGGCCGGATTAAAACCTCTTAAGGGCCGAATCCGGCCCGCGGGCCGTAATTTGCCCACCACTGCCATATATCGTCTTGTCAACATTTAATGTGATAATGTTTTAATGGGATTATTATTACCAAAATACGCTCAGATTTCCCTGAGCATATTAAAACTATTCAACAAATATCCAAGACCCAGACGTTATACAATTACTTTCTTATGAATAAAATATATGAGATACAATAGTGTCCGTACATACGTTGAGTTTGTGCTTACCTGCCACATAGCACCGACGGCCAAGTTATAATTCATTCTAAAAGTCAATTTTTATGTATTTATAAAAAAAAAATACTACCAAAAATTCATCATTATGACAGACAGTTTCCGCCGACGGTAAATTCTACCTACATTGGCCCTAGGATCTGGCTTTGAAACCTTAATCAAATTTTTTTAAAAGAAAGAATGTCTATATTCCAAAGTAAATTTAAGCAGGGGTCGCTAAGCCAACAATTATTTATGCTTAAAACTAGCTGTTGCCCGCGGCGTTTTCCCCGTGGTTAATGGCCACGCAGGAACATTTTTTCGGTATAAAAACTACCCTATGTGTTAATCCAAGTTACCCTTTATCTGTGTGCAAAATTTCATAAAAATTGGTTCAGCAGTTTTTGTGTGAAGGAGTAACAAACAAACAAAAAACTATACATTCGCATTTCGCATTTATAAAATTAATGAGATGTGTAAGCTTTAGTTTGTTGCAGGATATTTCACATTGTGTTGTTAATTTTGTTTAATTACGAGTATTTCCTTCAACTTAAAGTAATTTAAAGACTTAGTTCATTGATTGTTTATTAGTTATAAATTTAGATAAAATACAAAACATAGAACAATACGACGTACCCAACTACAGGATATTTTTGTCATTTCAAGAAAATCCTAATAACAATTATTTCAAACCATTTTCGTTGTGACCAAATCAGATGTTGAAGATTTGTTGAATATCAAGAATACCTATTAATTTATTAAGCATATATACATACATTTTCAAAATTTTCGTTTTTGTAATATTTTTTGTCTGTGGATTTGCGTATTAAAATTAATTGACTCGTACTTATAAACTTAAAAAATGGGCATCAAAAATAATGTTTGTTAATTGTCAGTTCCTAGACTACCCACATGTAGTCTAAACTTTACGATGAATGCTTGATAAGTTAAACGTTTAAAAATCACAAAAAATTAAAACGTTTTTTAAAGTTTTATACATTTTTCTAACATACGAAAACAATAAATTTAACATTATGCTATCTATGGTCCATGAATCTTTATTAAGTGCATTTTTTCATTACTTTACAAACTTTTTTTTCAAACAAATGTGTTCTTGTTGCGAGATGTGTTCTTAATATTATGTCAATAACGACAACTTAGCTATGTTTGTAATTTGTGTAATTGCAATATATCTGCGTACAGATCGGTCAACTTGTGTATGTTGATATCCGCAATGATAATGACGTTCTTTGTTTAAATAAATGCTGCCATATTGTAAGGAACAAGACGTCTGCTCTGTCTCACGCTCCAACATTTTATAAACTAGTTGAACAACAAATCCGCAGAAATTTATTGAAATGTAGTAAGTCACTGAATGTCCAATAACAGAAGCGTTTTATGTGTATAATGCGTGCATTTTATAAATATACTGGTATGCGTAAATTCGTTAGCAGTAACATATGAAAATTTTAGGATATAATGTTTTATATGCCCTTCTCCAAAGCTTAGTCTCTTTCTACACTAAAATTAATCGAAATGGGTTTAGCTAATTAGCCGTGAAGACGAAACATTTTACACATTTATACTCGTACTATATGTCCACATCTTCGCATTAATAATTTATCTAGCGAGTTTACACCAATTTCTACAAAAATCTAACATTTCAGGATTAGGGGGTGATGTGTGCGGACCATCCTGCCCCAAACTAACGCCTGTGGGTCTCCAGCTGGCTTTGCAGAACGAGAACAATACTGACTACGAGTCTGAACTGGGAATACCGAGAGTTGGGGTCTGTCCCACCTTGTGTGACAATAGACTCGGTAAGCAAGTTTTTTATTTATTTTTACAACCTCTATTGAACCAGTACGTCAGTTTTTTATTCTTTAAAACTACCATGGAAGATTTGGTGGCATTACTATGGGCTTAAGAGAGATCAATCACTTTGATTTTTCGATTAATAGTGCCATCTACAAGTAAAAGTCCCAACTTTCTGAAATATAACAAAGTGTCCATATAATCTAACTGTCCGAATCACCCTTCCGTACCATATGTGACACTTACTGTTTCACGTGTTACTAGGATGCCTATGAATTTGGAATAATCCGGCACCATCAGACTATCAAAAACACAATACTTCAAATTTGTTAGTGTATACCTACCTAACTGGTAAATAAATATTCTTGGACAAATTATGCAAACAAAATCTAATCCTCTACAATCTCTGTGGTCTAGCAGTCTGGCATCGGGCTAGACTCCTTAAGTTCCTGGGAATCGAATACCCGGGTCGGGTGACAAAAAAATATAGAAAATATGAATTTTCAATTTTCTACTAAAAATTACGTTGCCCGGGATTGTATATGTGCACGGTTGGCGATAGGCTTGCCATCTGTAACATTGTGGGACTTAGCGTTTTCAACTAGTCGTGGGTTATGCCTTTACCTACCTTTTCGGGGATATGGGCGTACTGGAATAAATATATAAAACACACACATACCCAGACATGCCGAGATCTAAATGTTCATGACACAAATGCTTGCTCCCGTATGGAGTCGAAACGTTCGGCGCTTATAACTCCTCAGCCAACGAGGTGATTAAACTTGAACTATCACAAAAAATATTTTGTGAAGATACGTATATAATTTACATCTAATTATGATATAAGTATTTAAATATTAATATCGAAATAATTTAAGTATATATTAATACGTGGTGCCCAAACTTTGAACCCCTTTTTACGAAAATTGCGAGAACGGAGGAGTGTGAAATTTAGCATACTTAAAGTTTATGTGTAGGAGAAGTGCAGAACGCGGATATTTTTAATGATAATGTTTATAAAGTGCATTAAATTAATAAATAAAACATTACCCAAACTACCATGCATTTGACACACACAAATATATTGATGATAACGATAAAAGATCACAGTTTGGAAACAAAGTAGTTGGTCTTGAGAAATGATGATGGCGTTCTTATCAACAAGATATTAAAATTTATTATGGTTGAATTTCGACCAATGGGCGACTACTAGTAATATCTTAAAATGTAAATAGTATCTGTATTATTAAATGTCAAATTTCACAGGACTGTCGTATGTTGTTATTTTAATTTAATAAATATTATTAAATTAAAAAAAGAAAGGGGATAATTTAAACATATTTCTTTTACTGTATCAGGTCAACCCCTCTGCGGATGCAGACTCAGCTCGGCGAGGATCGTGGACTGGGGAGCTGTCTGTACCGCATTCTGTGTGTCTGAACGTTACGTGCTAAACGGTAAGTCTCATTCTGCCCAGAGGGGACTTTTGTGACCACTTGATTTGATATCCGCCTTACATAATCTTGCCACCACAAAATCGATACTCGGTTAGAAGGCTATAGCCTAAGATCAGAATTAAAAACAACCATCCTCCATCTGCTGAATACTATGTATATTTGCTATGTATACCATAAACGTTAAATTTTTTTTATAGTTTTTAGCCATACAAAGTAGAATATGTGTTAAATCTTAACAAAGACGATTGGTATACCAAAATATATGCGTTCTTAGATATAATGTTTTATTTTACGACATTTTAGGTAGGACTTTGTAAGCGACTCCGGTTTTTTAGAAATTACCAGGTTACATGTTAGTCAGTGTATTATTTGTTTTATTTTTTACTCAATCAGAACCTTATCCCAGAAAACACTAGTAACATCACAAACAAACAAAAACACAATTAAAATAACAAGATATTGTTTTCCAAACACAACAACGTATAACACAACAACAACGTTATTATCAAATTTAATTGCCGTTATATTTACCATAAAAAAATAATGACTTTTGTAGACAAAACTTAAAGTGCATCGTATATCATGAAAGCAAAATATCTTAAAGACCTAAAAACAGGGCCTTATATACTACAGTGCTTGAAGCCCTGAAGGTCCGAACTATGACTTAATACTAAAATCTTAACCCTTTTAAAAACATTTTAGGACACTAACAAAGAATGATGACGATTTTACACAGTAGGACAGCCAATGCTGCTGAAAATAAATCAGTAATTATAATTATTGCCCTAAAGGTGTGCTTCCTTGAGAACTAAAAGTTAGAAATCGGCCAAGGAAAAATATCGACCAAGAAAATGTGGCTAGTGCTAGGAGACGTGAATAGTTAAAATTCATAATCTACCAATGCGTAAAATTTCCAACAAACTTAATTATACTTATATTAAAAGGTAAGATTTAAAGGATTAATATTTTTGTTTAGGATGTCCACCCTGTGAAGACATTGTAACTCAAACTACGGCTCAAGAAACGTCGCTGAACGCAGTTCCTCGTATCTTAAGTACAACTGAAGGTTGGCAAACCTGGTGCAATGTCCAATGTCGACAAGGGCAAGGAGGAGCTGCCTGCAATTGCGATCGAGCTCCTATATAAAAGATCTGGACTGAAAAGACACAACAGACCAAATAGACGGATACATCAAGTACACCGAACACACAGACATCCTATTATTAGTTAGAACAGAATAATAACATTTCATTTTAATTAAGTATGTATTTCACAAGTCTTCTTTTAATTAGTCCTTTCGAAAAAAGAAAAAACTATGCTTTCTTTTGTAGTTATATTTTTTTTGTTGAAGAAACAAATTTTAAATTAAAGGTTTTTAAATTTTGGCTCCCAATAAAAACTTGTGAAAACGTGGTTTGCATGCTCCTATTTATTATGTTATCCTAGTACGTCGAGGGCTATGATTTGATGCTGATACTTTTTATTTTTTTTATAGGACATACGCATGTTCTAACTTTTAGAGTCAGAACATGTCACTATTCTGTCGTTACATAACTTTAATAAAAAACATCATCAATGTCATCCAATGTCCAATACAAAAAAAATCGAAAATGGCAGTATTTTTCTCAATCACGCTATCTGCACATTATATAACTACAAATTGAGGACGAACTGTTTCTAACGACTATACTCAGATATGTTAATTATCTCTTAATCAGTCGTTAATTAGATTTTCTGTACAAAATTGTGGCTTAAGGACAGATTAAATGTTAATTGATGGATCTGGGTGCCTTTGGCATGACCACCATTTATTCATTTCTATCAATAATTGCAGTTTACATTGTGTCAGAAAACATTAAAATTTCTATAAATATATGAAAATAAACTTAACTGATTGCTGCAAATTTATTTCAAAGCAAAATTTTATTTTGTCCATATAATGAGATAAATAAACAATTGCAATAACACGTTTTTCAAATCTTTAATTTGAAAGATTTTTTTTGTCTGTTGTTTTGGAGGGTATTTACCTATACAGGTATGCCAGCCCTATGAATGCTTGAGGAAACCAATTTTTTATGTACTTAATTATAAGTTTTACAAGAACATTTCAAATAATTCCTTCGCTGCATCTCCATTTGGGTGTGATAAAATATAAACTAAAGCTTCTACATCAAATTTATTGATATTGTATTTTGCAAGCAGTAAACTTCTTTCATCGCAATATTTGACACATTCCATGAACAAGTGCTGGACATCCTCTACTATGTTACATGTCTCACAATTAGGTGAATTAATTTTTTTCATTAGATACCCAAATTTATTGGTTGGATAGTGTCCAGATCTTAAAACGATGAGCTATAACAATGTGATTTCGAGAAACTTTACTGTTTGCAAACTATGGTATCGAAGGAGGCCGACACTGAATAGTTCTATACCAGATACCCTTCTCTTTACTTCTTCTATTATAATATTCTCTAAATTTGTTGTAACTTACATTTACTTACAATTTCCGTGTAATGTGGAATAATGTTAATATGAAACCCCTCCGATACAGCTGATTTTGCCAATCTATGAGCCTCCTCGTTACCACTCAATCCTATATGCGATGGAATCCAGTGCAACCACACATTAATTTTAAATTATATAATTATACTAGCCGACCCAGCAAACTTTGTATCGCTTGACGTTAACAGCTTGATGATCCGATAGTAGAGCAATCTGCCGGACCCAATGTAAAACATTCCAAAATCAACGACTACTTACAAATAAATAAAAAAAAACATTTTCCAGAGAACTAAATTGAAAATCTAAACCATTCTCAAATCCCCTGGAACACATACAAAAAAAACATCAAAATCCCAGTCGTTAAGGAGGAGTCCAGTGACAAACACACGAACATAAGATATACATATATATACCTATTAAGATTATAATCATACAATGGCAATTGTTAAAGTTTTTATTTTATATTTGTTCGTTAGTTAGGTATATAATACCGTACGTATCTAATCTTTAATTATTAAGGTAGACATGGCAGTATTCGTTGACGGAATAAGATGGGATTATATAAATAAATTAACCACTTACAAATATAACTAACATTAATCGTTAAATAAGTACATGGCTTTTGCTAGTTTATACCAAGACCCCTAAACATATCAATTTTAAATTTCTTTTAAAAGAGTTTGATAACAACTTTAAAAACATAATAAGTATAGATTTCCCAAAAATATTTTGAAGAAGGCAATGAATTTTTAGTAAGCTATTTTAAACAGCTTTTTTATTTTATTTATTTTACCTAAGATTGATATGTTTATGAGTTCTTTAACCTATATTTTTATATTGTATAATATTTGATCATGTTTAATCTGTAGAAATAAATTTGACATATTACATCGATGTAAGTGTATAATATTTAAAAGATACTGTGCGAATGACAATATAAAAATAGTATTTTACATAGCTAATATTAGCGTAGATATACTTATTAGGAACCTAGTAATTACTATTTCTTTATTAAAGTATTTTTATTTGAATTTCATTTTGTTTTGTTTTTATTTTTAACCTACCAGTCAATTACCGTCAAAGACCGCTTACTTTGTCATAATTTGCTTTTTATATTTTTTTGTAAGAAAAAACTTTTAGAATGCACCAAACGAACAACTTTTCTCTGTCAATTTAAAAAAAACGCTTAAACAGAACACGTAAAGTGGTACCTCTAAAGATATTTTCTTTATTTTAATAAATGAAACTTAAATATACCTATCAAACACTCAAACTCTCTGATTCATGATTATAACTTGAAGGAGAAGACTACCCACAAATGTCAGTCACAGTAGTAATAGTAGAGAAGAAGCTATCTAAAGAGAAATAAATTCATATCGAGTTGAATTCGCTATGTTTTGTAGATTTACGCAATTAGTTATTAAACAGATTCTGCTTCCTAAATTTTAGACTCTTGCGATTAAATTCAATAATGGAATTTATTTAAAAATGCTTTTATTTTTTTTTATATTCGTTTCAATTGGCAAGCTAAGGCTTATGGAATGGACTTTATATTTTTTATACTGTAGCATTGTAGTGTGGTATCTACTAGTTTGCCATTTATAAGTCGATTCTAGTTAAACGGTCTGCGACATATTTATTTGACTCCCTAAATTTTTCAATTTTATATATTCGTGACAGTAGAAAATGGTAGACGAACTAAAAAATAGTATCGGTATCGATGTTTCTGTGTATAAGTAAACATTAAAAATGTTCTAACGTGTTAAACATATTGTAAGTAATATTAGGCTTTCACATTAACCTTTAGAAATATTTATTGAACATCATTTAAACTCCATTTTTAACTGAATTTCAATATATTACATGTACTTAAAAAATAAAAACGTATAATATTAAGTAACTATTTGCTAGCGATGCAAGAATGTATACACTGCGCTATCGACAGTAAATAACGATTACCTATGCCTATAATGTTAAAGACGAGATGATAACCAGCGGCATGTATAAGGTACGTACCTACTTTTGTTTTCAGTAACTTTTGTATGAAAACTTTGCGTAAGTTTTTTGAAGTTATATGACTTAAGTTTTTAATAACGTACAATGAACCAGCTACATTTATTTAAAAAAAATATAATTTAAACTTTTCGTTTTCATATTCGACATGACACACATTTTAGACGCTTACTCACATAAATGCTATAAACAAAGGAATGTAAGGTAATTGAAATTGAATCAGAGTCATAAAGTTATAGACATTCATGAACAGTTTTATTAAATTGATGGAAGGAGATAGGTACTATTGCATTATACGATATGCAAACATGCCAATTATTGTTGTTAAAATTATAATTAGTTTTTCATCATTAGCGTCATTTGTCTAAAAGGTATTTATCTATTTATTAAAAAAAACATTTGCGTTTATACTGACAATCAACACAAATAACATTGATCAACGAGGTGTTGAAAGTGCAAATATTTTTTCATTATTTAGGTTTTGCAAACGGCCATTACATTTTTTAAATTTATGCAAAGAAAGAGTGAGTATTAATTCTAACGACTGCCATTTTTTATATAATACTCTAACTACCCAGTTGAGAGGCTAGACAATGGACAGAAAATACAAGTTATCTGCAAATGCAGAACCGGCATCTGAACATAGTATAACTGTCTCTTAAATATTCGTAAATCTTTTCTCCGGGCAACTCGAGTTTGGAAGGTTGTCATCAAGTAGTCAGACGTTTATTGTAGGTATTCAATTTAGACACAAATAAAACATTAGTTGCTACATTCGTAAAAAACCAAGTGAAGATCTCTCTATGTTACAAGTTGAAAGGAAATATATACAGCTAAGTAATTAAATATTACCACGTCATTAGTTAGTTAGTTAGCTCGACGTAAACAAATATTTGGTCAATAACATTGAATAGTTTCCACGTTTCCAGCTTTGAGTAATAAATTAATGTATATATTATCATCATACACTGATACTCATGAACTGGGCGTATAAATTGCTTATTTTGAGCATAAATTTATTTTATTTGTCGAGACATAATCGATATTTAAGGTATAGTTTTGAATGGTAGATGCGGTTGGTATATTTTATAACCGGAAAAAAACTAGTGACTTCTAAATTTTCTTAAACCTACAAAGGATTAATTAAGAACAATCTGCGTTACACATAGCGGCTCTTTTTTTGCTAATATAGCTAGAATAGTCTTACAGTCTACAAAACTGTAAAAATCATGTTGTTAGTAGATATAAATTGAATCTACATAACATAGGTGCAATAATTACTTATGAATGAATGTCTGTTTCCCTTGGTCGTCGCATCATGTCTGAACGGGTGAAACAATTTTGGTAATTCTTTTTTGTTTTGTTTTAATTATTATCAGAACTAAAAGAACCTTCCTTTAGAAAAAAAAATATTGTCAATTGTTTAGCATTCAAATTTAATGTTTATAGTTAAGACAGAACAACGTCTGTCGGGACAGGATAACTAATAATAAATCAATTTAGTAGATGATCACTTGGGCCCGATTAAATTAGTGGCCGAAAAAATAGAGAGGACCCTTCTCTAAACCAAACTAAAAATCCTTTCCTATAAAGAGGCTTACGAGAAAAAAAACCGAATTCACACCAGTTTCGAGGTCGAAGAGAGACAGACATTCAGGTAGAAGGCAGAAGACATAAGGGCTAGCAAACATATTTAATACCACAGAACATTCACGAGGCATGGACTTGAATCCAACATTTTTGGCTCTCCTGTGTTGGTCCTGATCCACTCAGTAGAATACAACATCTGTCTTATTGTCTGGCTCTTCGTAAGAGGCGAGCACAGGTTGAAGAGGACAACCACAGTGCTATGTATAATACAAGTCCGGAGGGTATTTATTATAGCTGGTAGAGTGACACGATTGGCTAAATCTATGGTATCTATAGGCCATAGTTATCTCTTACTACCAGGAGACCCATTTGCATATTCGCAGATTGATTACATAAACGTGATTCATTTAATCTATTTTGGTGTTTTTAAAGGCGGCTCAAAGAATCAGTATCAGCTAACACTCACATCTCTAGCACAATATTTGCCTTTGTCCAAGGTAACACTTTAAGGCAGAAGTTCCCAAACTTATTTCATGTAAAGCCCTCTAAGTTTATTTAGGCTTCCAGCGCCCACAAGGGGACGTTATCACCCACTTTGGGAAATACTGCTTTAAGGTAACACTTACAGGTTACACTTTAAGTATACTGTAACAAACAAAACACCAAGACTGGCTTGACGGTGTAAACATATTAATTAATTATTTATTGATTGTAAGATTAGATGAACTAAAAACTTATTTGATTTACATGTTTGTCTTTATCGAAAAAAAAATTACATGTTTGTCTTTATCGAAAAAAAGTATATGTTAGGAAATGTATATAACGTATCATACAATAAGTATATTAATTTTTCACAAAATACTATTTGCTAAACATATTATACAAAATATCTACCAGTATTTGAAGACCTTAATTTGATATCAGTGTTTTAATGTTTAACACAAATGAATATTAAAATTGAATATCAGGATATGTTAAAGACTATTACCCGCAGCTACGCATGCGTAATTAATATGTATTTAGTTTTCCCGCGAGAACCTACTTAGATATCGAGATACAAAGGAGCCATTGGTGAGGATTCTGCTGTACACAAACTAAACATATTTTAGATACAAAGAAATGGAACATGTTAGATTAGTTACATTAGTCAAATTAAAGTAGAAAATCGTCTGCTTTTTTGCCTTTCCATTAAAAGGTATTTGTAAGCTATGTTAAGAGAATAATAATTCTTTAGCTTGTCGCTTTTAAGTAAATAATAACATAAGTATTTATATTTGATTAGATATAGCAATATTTATAATTAGATATATTATAAACGTAGTCGATTTAGTGATATTTAGTATAGGACAACCAAGAATTATCACAACAAACAATATCACAATGGTCTTCCAATATTATAAGAAATTTTATTCTAAAATAGTATAAGGTATGTTAACGCTGAAGCTTTTACTGTATTTGTATAAAATGAGAAAATATATTTATAATGTTTAAATTACAGCTCGTAATAATTAAATTGTACGATGTCATTATTATCGCTTGGTTTTAAATGCATTAAGTATTTATTGGAAGTTAGTTTAGTTTTTCTTTTTTGTTATTAATTTAACTTTATGTAATTTGTAACCTCCGACGGAAAAAGAGGGGTGTTATAAGGATCTCCTTGTGCATGTGCGTTTGGCTGTGTGTGTGTGTGTGTGTGTGTGTGTGTGTGTGTGTGTGTTTGAGTATGCATGTGTGTGTCTATCTGATGGACCGGTTACGATGAGATTCTTTGTTTTGAAAGCTGACAGGAACGAGATTGCTATTAGCTAGATCACATACCTATTTTGTTGGAGGTTATTGAACATTTTAAATTTTAGTGTTATATTAAAATTTTGTAAATAAATTATTATACTTTTTATAACATTCAATCAGTTTGATATATTGAAATACTTTTTAGGTTATTGAACATTTTAAATTTTAGTGTTATATTAAAATTTTGTAAATAAATTATTATACTCTTTATTACATTCAATCAGTTTGATATTATATTGAAACACTTTTAATGTAGGAAATTTCAAGTAAAATAGTGGCGCGCTTTGAGTACATTTTTGAAATGTAACGCACAATAAAAGATTTATTTAAATAGTACTAAGTAATAACTAAGAAAAAACTTTAAAAATTTAAATATAACTTCAAATCGATTAAATAAATTGTTGTATTTTGACGTGACAACGTCTTATATTTCGATAGAGCCAGCTGCACGTACCAAAAAACATGACTCGTTACTTTGCCCTGAGGCGTTCCATTTAAGGCTTGAAGTGAAAGCGAATTCGCGGAATGAGCGACAAGGAGGCACAATCGGCCTCCGTTCTTATGACGTTGTCACGTTCAACTATAGAAAATTAACACAAAAACATTAATTACTAATAATACACAGAATATATATTTTGCATATGTTAAATATCTCATTTCTCGCAGTTATTAATAAGTATTTTAACGGATTCTTATTTAAAATTAAATTAGTTTTTTTAAAAACAAATGTTACATTTATTTTACTACTACCTACTGCAGTTTCGTGATTTTTGAGCAGATGACATTTAAACATTACCTCACTTGTTTTTTTTTTGTTAATGCTAAAAGTAGTTGTTATACAGTCGTGGTCAACTAATTAGGGACACTCTTTGGTTAAACCGAATTGTGAATTTATTTTTTATTTTCCAACGAGTCTAAACCATAATCCATATCTCTTACATGTAAGCATAATTAGTCATTTATGTGCCAGATTATACAAACAATAACAACTTCTTAAACATTAAACCTC
>NJDC01003540.1:15008-26578 GCA_002245475.1 Calephelis virginiensis
TCTGGGGCGAAATTTTTTCTTTCTATAAAAATTTATAGAAAGAAAAAGATAGTTCGGAATACATGACCTTGAGGTAAATTTTCAAATTATCCCTAATTGTAAACCAATGACGTGATTCCTCATTTAACCAAATTGATTCCGCCTTCTTTAGCTATATTTTTGATTTTTTATGATATTGGAAGGCAAACAAAGCAGACGGATTTCCTGATGATAAGAAATTCACGTCGCATAAAGACACCAAAGGTAGTAATGGTGCGTTGCCATACCTGAGGCCGGAATGTTAGGCTTCGAGCAAAAGTAATTTTACCGGCTACCTTACCCTCCAAACCGGAAAACGTCATGACGTTATGGCGGCAGGAATAGGTAAGGCGGTGGTACCAGACCGGGTGAGTTGCTGTGAAACTCGACCAACTAATCAGATGTCATGGTATTACTGACGGTAAGCCTATGCTTGCCTTATACAGGCTGCCTGGCAGAAATGCAGATAGTCTATTCTGCAATGGACCCCGAACCAACACGGGGAAAAATATTTGCTGCTCGGCTGTGAGTCTTGGTACGAACATTGATATATTTTGGTATAACATTAAAATGTTTACACTGTTAATTGAACCACATAATACATTGAACAGCAGTCCTTTTTTTATGTTATAGGAAGGCAAACAAGCACACGGATTTTCTGATGGTAAGAAATTAACGCCGCCTAGAGACACCAAAGATGGTAACAGTGCGTTGCCAACCTGAGGTCAGTATGTTAGGCCTCAAAATAAGTTTACCGGCTACCTTACCCTCCGAGCCGGAACACGTCATGACGTTATGGTGGTAGGAATAGGTAAGGTGGTGGTACCAATCCGGGCGAGTCGCTGCGAAACTCTACCACCTAGTAAAGTCCTATTATAATGTGTATAAGCCCTATGAGACTTTGTTAATTTTAAGTACAGCCTTGCCTGTTCGGTAATGCTTACCAGATTTGAAGGATTTGGATTTAGAGGATTATTTGCCACAACAGGCTTATGCGGAATTAGAAAATTAAGGCTTATTTTACATCAGTTATAATATATTTCTGTAAAGTAACGCCTGATTAAAAAAAAAACAGCAATTGATTTTCTTGTACCTAATATATATTAAACGAAGTAAATCTGCAAAACTCTACTTCGATTTGAGTAAGTAAATCATAAGAAAGCATTTTGTTCGATTTCACTTTGATAGCAATGGGACTACAGTGGAAGTACGCTCTTTGAAATAAAAAAAAAATAAAATCTGTTAAAAAATTACGAAGTAATCAATTATCACCTTTTTGCTAAGTAGTCGCTTTTGTCTCATACCTTCAAAAATCAGTGTGCCTGTTTGCTATCTTTCTTTTTCTTTCTTTAGGTTTTGGTAATCTCGTTAGTATTTTGCCATTAGTCAAGTAGAAATTTTGCATCAAATTTTTTATCAATTATAAATATAATTAGTCATCAGTCATAAGTCGTCAGTAAGTCATGTCAGGCTCTTGGGTAAAGCGGTGGCCTTTTTACACAAGCTCACGTAATGAGATTTGGCGGCAACGAGGAAATATACGATACGCTAATTTCTTCATGATTATTTCATTTGTGCACTTTCACTGAACAACATTGTATACAATGCCACCAAAATTGACTAATTTCACTCAATATTAACGCGAAATTCAATAATGATGAAAAAACTACGACCATCTTTTCTCTCGATGGCGCCAAAACTCGTTATATAAGATATTATAAACAAAAATCATCAGGTGGCGATGATGAAAATCATATATTCACTATGTGATATAAATATGTTTTCAGTTTCAATAATTTAAGCGCTGTAAATCTATATTTTTTTTTATTTCTTAACTAGGAAATTTGATATATTTTTGTTTAAGGTCATCTATATCACGATTCCAAAGAGGAAATTTCGAAGACCATTGCTACCTTCCCAAAAAAGTACCATCAAAGTCTGTTTCTTATTAGCCTAGTAACCGCAAAACAAATACTATTCCTAAAAGCGTCAAATCGACAAACTCCTCTTTTTTGTCGGTTCATAAAATAGCTAAATTTGGGATGCCACTTTTAACAAAATGTTAGGGATTCTTATCTTTATGCCAAAAACCATTCAAATGAATATTGATTCAGTTACGCTTCAAAATCTTACCTTAAGTGAAATTGAATTGACTCCAATCTAGATCAATTTATATCCTTCTCGGTTAAATTTCGTTGGAATTATTAGATCTATATTTGCGGATACCAAAGTGGCCGTAGAAAAATTCAAAGGATGAGATATTTTTACTTTTTTTAAGTAAAAGCTCAAAGCTCTGTGGTAAGAGATAACCAACATGTTACCTTACTATAAAAAAAAATCAAATGCTTGTTAAACACGCGTTTAACGAAGCAAAGTCCCAAATTTGATTCTTGGAATAAAGAAAGATTTAAAAAGGAAGAAAACATGTTTGTTTAACACTCGTTATACTAAATAAAATCTCGAATTAGATTCCTAGAATAAAGAAAGAAAACATTTATTGATAGACTAAAACTTACCCATACATCATAAAAATTATTAACTCTCTGGTCTAGCAGTCCTGGTGTTACACTAGATTGCATGAAGTCCCGATTTCGACTAACGGGTCGGGTTACAAAAAGAAAATTTGGTTTTCCATTTTTCTCTGCCACCTATCAAATTGCGGGACCTGTTTGTGCCTCTGCCTACCACATCCGGGATATGGGCGTGAAGATCCTTACTTTTTTAAAAATCCAACCTAACCTTGAACATATTCTTAAGCTTGTACACTGTCTACCTATCCCTTTTTATTTTGTATCATTTTTCTCTATCTTAGGTTAGCTGTATGATATCTCTTGTGAGAGCTGGCCTTTTGTACAATATTTATATTTGTATTTTCTCACTGTCAATTCTCTATTACGTGTACAATAAAGTGTAAAATAAATAAATAAATTAAATGTTCAACTTAAATAAATGAAACAAAAAAGAAATTGTTTTTTCAGTAAGGTTCCCTGCATGGACAAGTTGCTGCACATCATTTTTGTACTATGATTTATACCACGTCTAACCAAGTACTTTAAGTCGCCAGTCGGACATTTTTCCAATCCAATTTTTTCCAATTCCAATTTTTATTGAACGAAAAATTTAAAAAATATTTTGAGTTGGCCGACTCAGGAATCGAAACCTGGACATTATGTAGTAAACGCCAACAACCAACTATTAGACTACAGACATTTTGATGTAGGGGAGTAAGAAATGACTACAAGAAAAAGTAAAAAAGAAAGTATCTTTATGCCCATATCTCCGAAACAGCAAGCAGAGACACAAACAGGGCACCCACGACTAGTCGACGTCAATAAGTCTTATAATGTGATAAGTGATAGTGTGCATATTTAATCCCAGACAAAGTTATTTTTAATAGAAAATTGAAAACATATCTTTTCTAGTTTTGTTGCCCGACCCAGGAATCGAACCCGAGACCTCAAGAAGTCAAGTCCAACGCCGGACCACTAGACCACAGAGGTGATTAACTATAATATCAACTTAACTTCTAAGTAAGTCTACTATGGTATATAGATTTATGTAATAAAGATTATAATACGAGGTTGAACCTTGGAGTACTTTACTCCGTGTTTATTTATGCGGCGTTTAAAGTTTAAATTATATGGCCCTTGTGTGTTTAGCCCCCGACGTAAAACGAGAGCTGTTACAAATTTGACGTAATTATCAATTTACCCTATTTTTATTATAATTTTTTTTGTTACCCGACCCGGGGATTGAACCTCGGACCTCCAGAAGTAAACTATTAGACGTTCTTATAACGTACAAGCGGTTATTTGCTTACATCCTGCCGATATAATTTCATCAACATCCTATTAGTAGTTTCTGATTTATACTTATATTTAATCATTCATAAATTTTAACTTATGTTAATGATCTTATTCATTATGAATTAGTTAGCGCGAAAAATGTTTGCATAGGGCATAACTCAAAAATTAATATGGAACCACATTGTAATCATGACCTATCATTTAAAAAATAACCATCAAAATCAGTTAACTATTGACATAGTAGCCGGGTAACAAACATACAAAAAACACATACAGTTGAGTCGAGCACCTCCTTTTTTCAGGAGTCGGTTACAAAACTTATATTTTGTAAGATGAACTCGAATTTTTATAAAAGAAGATCTGAAGCAGTGCTCATTACCGGTGAACTTTCTCCAGTTGCGAGGAAAGTAACAATTGATTGAGTTCTAGTAATTAATGAAAGATTTTAATTGGTAAGATACAACTCTCAAGTTATTTCCTTTAAGCTCACTACAAAGTTTCAACTCATTTATTTAGTATCTCTTTGATTTTAATACCTTGCGAATTGTTAGAAATGAATATCGCAGATTTATTTTAAATAGTCTGTTCCGTTAAAGAGCATGAAAGTAGGAGAAATGTGGTCGAAATTAGAGTGCTACGCATTCATAATAGTGAGATCCGATAAAGAGTAGTATTGAAAGAAAGTGTTGGTGTTGAAATGCGAAAGGGCACGCTCCGCTGGTTAGGTCATTTGGAAAAAATGACAGATGAAAGATTGACAAAGCAGATATACAGTGCGAATGTGGATGGATGTAGGTACCCGGG
Source organism: Calephelis virginiensis (assembly GCA_002245475.1). Lineage (NCBI taxonomy): Eukaryota > Metazoa > Arthropoda > Insecta > Lepidoptera > Riodinidae > Calephelis > Calephelis virginiensis. The sequence goes on from NJDC01003540.1 coordinate 19,637, forward strand.
GAGACTGAGGTTGACATTCCACGATAGGATCACTCGGATATTATCCGAGGGTGGTATCAAGAGTCTCCAAAACCGGCGTGTTTGTATGAAAATGGTAATGAATATGAAGAAAGCCAGACAGGTTTGTCAGGATCGTAAGGTTTGGCGCTCGATACCCTCTGCCTACCCAGTATAAGAGTAACGTTATTCGGGGTTGAATATATCGGCCATCTGCCATTTCTGGGATTTAGAAGTACTTTCGGCTAAACGCGGGTATCTTGGTTGTACCTAAGTCTATTTCTTTGAGGACACACTTTTTGGAATTAAAATCCCAGGCATGTTTTTGTGAAGCCAGCTAAAAGCAAGTAAAAATAGTACGAAGTGATTGAAAGAGTACTCTGCAGATAGAAGATCCTACAATGCACCCGTAACATTCAACATTTTCCCATACACAAACTTTTTAAAAAACCATTATACCCAAACTAAAAGCAGCATAAAATATCATGTGAACATTTGAAAGGCTGAAATCCAATATCGGAGTAAATCGGATGATAAATGAAACACATTAGCGACAGAGAACTGAACGATAGCTCACGATATAAAAGGGCGAAAATTTCATTGAAGCCTAGTTTTGAATTAATAATTTCCAATACACGTTGCAATTTTTCACCTCAAACGATTGAATGAAAGCGGAATAAATTTGATTAAGTGTTCGCTTTGGTTACGCTTTCGAAATTCGGAGTTTACTGTCTTCATGATTTATCGCGTAGTTAAAAAAGATTTTAAGTAATAAAAACACAGAAAACAACGTCAAATGCAGAAAGTGCAGAAAACGACAAAAATAAAGAAAATTACGGAAATTACAGATAATTACAGAAATAGTAATTGTAAAAACACAAACAGGATGTTGGTTTATCGCATTATTAAAATGAGCCTTACCGCTTTACCTATTCCTGCCACCATAACGTCATGACGTGTTCCGGTTTGGAGGGTAAGGTAGCCGGTAAACTTACTTTTGGTCGAGGCTTTATATCTCGGTCTCAGGTTGGCAACGCACCATTACCACCTTTGATGTCTCTAGGCGGCGTGAATTTCTTACCATCAGGAAATTATTCTGCTTGTTTGCCTTCCAGTACCATAAAAAACTGTCTTTCTATTTGTCTGTCTGCAGTCTGTTATGTTAAGCCGCTTAATCGATTTAGATGAAATTTGATATCCATACAATTGACGACCCGAGTCCAAAAATAAGCTACTTTTTTCAAAAGTCAACTCCCTAACGACTGTGACGCCAGACGAAAATTTGTAACAAAATTGACTTATCGCTGAAGATATCGTAAGCAAACAGCTGATATTTGTCAGCGTGGTCTTGAGTATTTAGAATAATGGATATCAAAATCGGAATCAGAATTATGTGTGTATATGTAACAGTGAGATCTGCGAAAGAATGGGAATAGAATGAAAGTGTTGGTGTTAAAATGCGAAAGGCCATGTTTTGCTATTTGGTCATGTGGAAAGCATGACAGATGAAATATTGACAAAGCAGATATACAATGCGAATATTGATGGATGTAGGTACCCGAGGAGCTTGTTTGCCTTCCAAATTTCATAAAAAAAGAGTTTTAAACATTTATGATAATACCGAAAACAAAAAATACCGAAAAGTTCATAAAATTCAGAAAATAACAAAAAAATAAAGGTAATACGGAAGATACAGAAAGGTACAGATAATTGCAATTCACAAGTATTGATCCAACCCCGAAGTAAGCAAATTGTGTGGTTGTGTATTGGGTGTTAGACAACGAAATGGATGTATAGAAATGCGTAAATGGATACTAGTATAAATTTAATGAACACCCAGATACAAAAGCAATTGTTCATCATAAATACCTGCCGCGCAGGGAACCAAACACGCCTAACTCCAACTGTTAGGGTAAGGTTAATTAGTTATTAAAGTAAAGAAAGAATGAGAATTTACTACATTGTTAAAATTGAATATATGATGAAATACCGAAAATAATAGAAAGAGAGATAAGTACAGATATAAATTATTAACAGTACAGCTAGCAAGCTTATAGAAAGGTATTATTGAATATTTAAGTCGATACTCTAAAAATCAAAACCGATTGTGAATGTGTAATGCGGATAAGTTAAAAAGAAAATAAAAGAAAAAATATTTATTTGCAGAATGTGAGTGTTACAAAGATGTTAAAAAATTATATAAGCATTCTAACATATTCTACCAACTTGTGGTGTGCAAATATTTTAATAGTTTCAATCAAATAAGTAATTTTAATTATTTATTGACTATTTACACATTGTTTTTTGTATTGATTACATGATTTTTTATTAATTTTTATAATGCAAATTAATTTATCCCTATCTACTACGGTAGATAAACTACCACCGTTTTCAAACCTAGCCAGACAGGAGAAGAAACGGCTAAACAAACTCCCCTGCAACCAGTCATATTAGAAATACTTTATTATTTGTTCTTGTCTGCAAGAAAATCTTTGACACTTAAATATGATTTCTCTAATAAGTAAGTTGAATACATTTTTTCGAAATATATTTAATGGAAGTGATTATAGATCATCAGGAATTTGGTTGTATATACGAATGGACACGCAACACACTTTATTTTTGTAAATGTTGAGTTTTCTGTTAGGCACGTGTAGTTTCTAAAATGTGACAAACCTAGGACTTCAGCATTTGTATGAAACAAATGATATTTTTTTACAAAAACACATACAGCCAATATATATAAACAAAGTTAAGGTAATATTTTAAGTGACTTAAAAAGTGGCTTGCATGAAATAATTGATTGGCACTACATATCGCACGTATACACTTCTTCTGAACTCTTAAGAGTCTAGTTAATTCTACAGCATTTTTCCAAATAGGAATATCATACTGCAAAATGGAAGAAACATACCCGTAATAAGTAAACAGAGATGCCTTTTAGTCCGGACACTTCTCTAATTCTTCTCAACACATAAACAAACCTATCAATTTTATTGCAAAGTTAACCAATATGCGACTTCCAGTTACAAAATTTATCAATTTTTATTCCTAGAAATTTAGTACAATCTACATTCTCAATAGTAGTAGTATTTAAAATAGCATCTTATTTTTTAGTATCTCTATAATGTATTTTAAATTCACCTAATTTTTACTTTGTAAAATTTATTTTTAGATTACTTTCATTTTACCATTGTGTCACTTTAGTCAAAGTTTTACTTGTTTCTTCAAATAAATCATTTTTTATTTTTTCTCTTGAAAAGAAGTGTAGTATCATCAGCAAACAAAATTGAATCATGAGTGATAGCATCAGGCAAATCGTTTATGTAAATTGAAAAATATAATGGCCCTAAAACACTTCCTTGTGGTACACCGCAGTCATTAAAAAGATAACTTGAAGTATAGACTTTCTTGCGGTTTCCACTTACTTTTGATATATCAACACATTAACGAATTTGCTTTAAATTCGCCGCTCTAGGCTGTTGGGCCGTGTTTGTACATGAAACCTTTTTATTTTAAAACATAAAATCTGCAGAACACATGTCTCCTGAAAATGCTGAAATACATAAAATCTTCTCGTTTTATTAGAAGTAAATAGTTTTTTCAATTAACTCCAAACAAAAAAGGAGCAGGTTCTTAATTTAAAGCATGTTTTTTTACGCGATTACTTGGCAAATAACAAACCGATTTTGACATTTCTTTTTTTATAAGAGAGGTTATTGTTATAGTAATTTTATCTTGATCTGATTAGTGGCTTTTGAGTTATAATCAATATTTTTTATGATATTGGAAGGCAAACAAGCAGATGGATTTCCTGATGGTAAGAAAATTACGCCGCCTAGAAACACCTAAGGTGGTATTACACCATCCTGACGCTGGGATGTTAAGCCTCGGGCAACAGTAAGCCTGCTGGCTACATTTTTTTCCAACAGGAACATTTCAACGACAAGCACTGACGTTATGGCCGTAAGAATAGTTAAAGCGGCGGTATCAATCCGAACGATTCGCTCCGAAACTCTACCACCTAGTGAAGTGGAGTGAATATGTTAGTATTGGTGAAGATAAGCCTACGCTCGCCTTTTACAAGCTGCCTGACAGGAAGGCAGATAATCTATTCTGCAAAGAAACTCGGACCAACACGAAGCAAATACATGAATCTTTGTCTGTCTTGACGACCTCATCTTTGACGAAATGTGTGTTGAAGATGGATGTTAATTAAATTTATGTGGGACCATTTCGAAATCATTTGCTATCTTTTGCATTAAAAAAAAGGATCAATCTGCATCGTGGTACCCAATAAAATAGTTGGAGTAGGTTACTGCAGTTTTACTGTATAAAATTTAATATCATCTTTTCGAATATGACAGTTGTTAAAATTGGTATGACAATGTTGAAGCTTTGAATACTCTTGCGAAGATATACGTAGATAGTCTTTATATCATATACTAGCCTTGCAGGTGCAATATACAAAGTTGGAGGTGAGCGAAAGTATATTTGAACTCATGTCTGTAATTTCATAATGATCTGTTAGCTTCTTGCATAAGCACCGAATCTGGAAATACTTGTCATGCCATTATTCATTAACTATGTTACATACTGTTTCAGTTATGGTTTATAATTGGTAACCTTAATGATGAGCACACAGTCTAGGTATTATTTCATAATTAAAGCCCATAAAAATATTCTCCATTATAGATATCCTTACAATATTATTCCGACGCTTAGAAAACGTCTTCAAAATATATTAAAACGAATCTCAATATAAATTACGAGTTTTTTCATTAAACTATTTAAAAGAAAACAGGAACTTCGTAATATTTTTATACAAATTCCAAAACTTGGGCAATAATAAACTCAGGGACGTTAAGACTGAGGGATTTGTTTGTCCCTTGGCAGAAAAGTTTTGTACAACAAGTTATAAATAAAACAAGAATATTTTGTTTTTATGACTCGAAATACAAACAGACAAACCATAATAAAAATTTATGGGTAAAAGTATTAAGACCGCCTTGTTAGTAGAGTCTCGGGTTCGATTTTAAATAAAGGCTACTTGAAAGACGAGTATAGATCTGTCTGTATCTCTGATGAAAATGTGTTGGTACTAAAACGAGAAAGGGTATTCGCTGGTTCGGTCATGTGGAAAGAATGGAAGACAAAATATTGACAAAGCTTATATCCAATGCGAATGTGGCTGGATGTAGGTACCCGGAGAGAACCTATGTTGGTTCCACGATCAAATTGCTTGCATTATCCGAGGGTGGTATCAAGAGTTCTCCAAACCAGCGTGATTGTATGAAAAGGGTGATGAATGTTGAGGAAGCAAGATTGGTCGACATGGATCGTGAAATTTAGCACTCGATACTCTTTGCCTACCCCGTAAGGGATTAAGATAAAGATATAGGGACGTGTGTTTCTGATAAAGGTGTTTATCAAATTTGCTTACTTAGTTTTTTATATAGTTTATTGAAGATCACCTAATTGCTAGAAGAGTTAACGTACACGCCTTAAAACACCAACCAACCACGAGCCTCGCGTTCGATTCCCGATGGGGGCAGACATTTGTGTGATGAACATAGATGTCTGTCTAGGTTTCCACGTCTATTTGCTGATCAAATATATACTAGTATCTATTCATGTGTTTCTGTGTATTAGTATCGTTGACTACACAATCATATAACTTGCTTACTTTCCGGTTAGATCAATTTGTCTAATTTGTCAAGTGATATCAATTTATTTATTATATCCATATTTCTATGGATTAATGTCAGTGACCAGAGCTCAATCATATAATTTATTATCTTTGGGGTTTTGATCAGTTTTTGCAGCTGGACAGTTAAATTTGTTACAGAAGGTCGAACCATATCACGGATGATATGACATGAGTAGCAAGCAATAGCTGTAACAAAAAGACTTTCTCATTACCAAGCCAGAAATATATCACTGGAATTGAGGAACAAAATCTATTGACAGGAGATAAGTGCGCGTGCATTGTATTCAGGGAAAACTCTCGTTGACACAATATTTCTATTGAACCTTTTTTGATTAATGTCCAACATATTTGAACTGAATGTTACCTCGAGAATGCGAACCTACGTTAGAGGTGTGAATGATATATCGATGTCTTTAGACAAAACGAAATTTGAGGCTATCATATCGATATCAGTTTTATGAAATGTGTATTTTAACAAAAAAAGTGTAGAAGAGGATAAGTTTAGAAATATCAAGTGCTTTATACATTTGCTATTTTCCGTCGCCGGTACTTGGGAAAACTTCTTATTTTTAAATGAAAAACACTTGCGCTATTTTACGGATAACTTATATTTTGTTACATTACAAAGTATCCTACCGGTTTCACTAATATAAGCAATATAAGGGCTAACTTAAACTACTCGGAGTATAAGTCATACGTAAAACAGTTGCTTATTACAGTAAATATTATTATGTGAAATGGATTTTCATCAAGTGTCAACCATATAACGGACTAAGTAGGTAAACATTTATAAAGTATGTTCAACATCCTCCAAAAAACTTTTGTGAAAGAATTGAAATTTAGATTGTATGATATATTTGGTATGATTACCTATATTTTTGCATATATGTAAATGTTTGTTTTATGTGGAATTGAACTATTACTACTAAATAACGAGAACTAATAGGTGAAATTAACTTTCGCTTCGTAAACAAGTTTTACTAGTATATCTCAATGCCAGTGTATAGTATACGCAAGCGAAGTATCGTAAAAACACCCGACAATGGTGCCGATTCCCTTGGTACAAACTAGTCTAAACTAACCTAAAATTAGATTTAGAGCTGTCTAATGACGTTTGTTATTCTTCTGTACACATCTAAACTAAAATTTTAACTTGACAGATCTAAAACATTTTAGTCGTTCAATTTAGGTTTTTCGTATTCTGATGTGCATGTTTTATGTCAAATTTCACTTAA
>NJDC01003540.1:28943-46313 GCA_002245475.1 Calephelis virginiensis
TATGAATGTGAAGGAAGCAAGACAGGTTTGTCAGGATCGTGAGGTCTGGCACTCGATACTCTCTGCCTACCCCGTAAGGGACTTGGCGTGAAGGTATGTATGTATGTATTAAAAATGTATCGATATTTTTTAACCTCCGACGGGAAAAGAAAAGTAGAGTTTGATGTATCTATGTGTGTTTGACTGTGATGTCATACATATTGAATTGATATTCCGATTGCATTATGGCTTTTTGTTTAAAAGCTGATGTTACCGAGATGGTTCTTAGATAGATTAGATAGAGGTATAGATTTTGTCGGGGGTTATAAAATTTTAAATTTTAGTGTTTTCATACAAACACATTCATTTTCAGAGACCCTTAACACCGCCCCTTAATAAAACTCAAATATTAATGTATGTATCTACTCATTCATCATGTTATTTTTTTAATTTTAATGTGATATGCTAAACTTTGCTATAAATTCATATTAATGTTGTTAACAAAAATTAACAACTAACCATTTCATGGTATTTACCTAATTTATACGTTTTAAATGCTAATTAGTTTTCATGCTCTGTGCTCTGACATTTAGTATAGTGAAGTTAATGAAGGAACAATCAAGCAAAACATCATTAGTATAATAATTTGGCACAATACCGAAACTACTCATTTGTGTTCAGTAGGGTTACTCTGGAATCACAATTTCATGCAAAATTGAAAATCGGAATTGGATTTGTCATTTTGGGTACTCATGATTACATTACTAGTGGATAATTAACATTTAGTTACTAATAAACTATAAATTATTGTTACGAATTCGTTGAATTTTTAAGGAACTAATGTTAGTTACCGTGTTAGTAATGACCCATTTAAGCTAAGCTTGCTTCTTACGAGCTACCAATTAGGGTAGCAGATAGTCTATCCTACTCAGAGAACCTGGACCAACATGCGGAAAGTCATATAATTGAAGCCTTTTTTTTATAAATAAATACTACAAGTTACATAGCTATGTTACATTAAATTCATAAGTTTCACAGATTTGTAAGAGGGCAAATCAAAATTAAAAAAAAACTGATTAAATTTTGTTTTATTTCGTATCTGCAAGTTGGGTTTGCGAATATTTTTTTATGTTTGAGGTAACATTTTTTTTTAAATTGGAAGTGAATGTAAATATGATCATTTCTATGTAGATTCTTTACTAATTTGTTTTATTTAAATACTCGCTTAGCCAACAGAAGTAGGCAGTCCTATTTTTTATTATTTTTATGCATATTTTTTTCGTGAGTTTTTCTTTAAAATTTGAAAAAAAATAACCCAAGCATAGAGCAAGAGCTAAAATAAAAAATACCTCGAAAAAACGATTTCCTCTTTTATTGTCACTATGTCGTACCTAGTACGAGCCATGACGTCACCAGCTTACGAATACGACTGCGGTCGGCGGGAACCAGTTTTATACATTGTTTAAGTTATAACCATGCATCTTGTAATTTGCGTCGGATAAAAATAGTATTTTTTTTTTCAATTTTTAGATTTTTCATAAATCGATTTCGAACCGTTTCTCAAAATTTGGCTGGTGCTTTAGGTGCAACCCTGTATATAAAAAAATATGTATGTATATTTAATATATATAAAAATAATTGAATTACATATACCTGAGTGTCACTAGTTAGTATGCAGTTGCACATTTTGCGTCTTGCGTCTCTTACGACCTGTAAATTACAAGATCTCTTTTTACGACTCTCATCTCTTGCAACTGACACTAATGCGCATTTAGCGATCGGTACATTTTGCTATGTTACTACCAATTGTGCAAACCTCCTGGCAACACTACCTTCCGGACGCTGTCATTATTGCGGCAGGAATAGGTAAGACGGTGGATCGCTACCCGGGAAAGTTGCTGCACAGCTTATTGGTAATTAAACACATGTAACCTTTGCTCGTCTCCTGCAAGCTGTCTGGCACAAAGGCAAATTCAAATTCAAAATTTATTTATTCGACGGAGGTTCTTATACAGGACGCTTATTGACGTCAAGTAGTACATTAATATTTTGTGAACAGTAAACATTTAGATAATATAGATAACAAATAACAACTTTAAAATAAGCATAAAATCCAATATTGAAGTTTTCAACATTAAAATACAATTAAAAATTAGAATCGATCATCTATGTCAATAAAAATCATCATATTCATCATCCTCCATGTTAATAAAACATTTACAACACATGTGACAAATAACTAAAATAAATAGAGACCAAATTATAGCACATATCTAGTTAAATTTATCTAAAATTAAATCGTCAATGCTGAAAAATAACAAAATTATAATAATTTAATTTGCTTATCTAATTTAAACAGTAAATGTTAATTATACAATTATTAAGCCATACTCATGGCTGAGCAAATACAGTATGATAGCTCAATTGCTATTCGTTTTTAAGAAAATTATTGTATAAGTTATACTCATCAGTTTGAAAATATTTTTTAATAAATAAATTAATATTTTTATTATTAGTCACAATAGTATGCAACAGGTTGTTGAACCGATATCTAATATTATTCTACAGAGGAGGCCCTTACCAACATAGGAAAAAAAACTGCGTATTTTAAATTCAAGTTGACTTTAGAGGTTTGGTTTCACTATTTAAATTAAAATTACAATTTAAAAAAACAACGCCATTATGGCATTCCCCTACCGTAGAACCGCTTGCACATTCCTGAATTAAAACCAAATAGGTACTAAATGCTAAATTCAATATATGAATCAGACTTTGTTATCTTTAGTTATAAAGCCCTGATGATGCTGTGAAAAGTGAAACTGGTTGGCTATAGTGTAACATAAAGTATTAAATAAAGTGTATAGTGGAAAATTACAATCGTTTACCTTAAAAAAGTGTGTAAAAATGTAACTCAGAGTTAACGTGTAATGTAGAGTTAAGTACAACTATGTTTTATCATTGGTACACGCAAGCGAACATTAAAAGCAATGTTTAAAACTGTAATTTGTCTATCTAACTATTCCATTTTCTTTAATAGTTACAAGTCAAGTTCTAACTCTTACGAAGAGCTAAACAGCTTAATGTCTTCCATTATATCCTTCTCTGAAATTATTGCTGTTAGCTAAACGTTGGAAATTTTCCTTAATGACTTTTTCTGGATAATAAAACTAATCGTTCGAAAAATAAATTGTTTCTTAATCCATCCGTATTAATTACTTTAGAAACCTAAACGATAATTCCTATATAAGATAACTTGTAGCTTATTATGATTTAGTGTTACTATAGTAGGGAAGCCCAGGATGCCAAATGTATACTCACACTAACGTCATGGAGACCTACACTTCGTCGATTTTTTTGTGGGAAATAAAACAAGTCATGGCACTTTTATACTTTTACCAGTATAGATAGCGTCTAAAAGCTAAAAGGACAATTATAGTTATAGTTATAGAGTGTAGGTCGCCTCTGTGGTCTAGCGATCCGGATGTTGGACTAGACTGCATGAGGTCCCGAGTTCGAATCCCAGGTCGGCTAAAAAAATTGATTTTTTTGTAATAAAAAAACATGTTGGTCGGGATTGGAAATGTGCCCGGTTAGCGATAGGCTTGCCACCTATTACATTGTGGGACTTAGTGTCCTCTAGGGCTAGTCGTGGGTGCCCTGGTTGTGCCTCTGCCTAACTTTTCGGTGATATGGGCGTGAAGATATTTAAGACACTGTATCGTATCCGAGCGCATAGGATATTAACAACTTTTCTTTCTTTCTTTAGGTTTTGGCATTCACGTCAGTATATTGCGATTAGTCAAATAGAAATTCGCATCAAACTTTCCAAAATCGGGATTCAATTATTATAATTAGTCACAAGTCATAAGTAGTAAATAGCTCATGTCAGGGTCTTTGGTAAAGCGGTGGCCTCATTACACAAGCTCATATTGTGAGATTTGGCGGCAACGAGGAAATACACGATACGCTAATTTCTTCATGATTATTTCATTTGTGTACTTTTACTTAACAAAATTGTACAAAATGCCACTAAAATTGACTAATTTTATTTCACTCAATATAAACACGGAATTTAATAATTATGAAAAAACATCGACCATCTTTTCTCTCGATGGCGCCAAAACTCTATTGACAACTTATTTGCTTCATATATCTCAGATAAAGTAACGGCTCATTGGCTGTTTTTCGACTTGCCGGTTTAATACCGTGCGGCAATGGCGCCGTTGCCGACACTGAAAATTGTTAAGCGTAGTTTTGCTGCTAGCCGGTGCCGGGGACGGTTTAGATAAGAAAAAAAAGTATCTTCACGCCCATATCTCCGAAAAGGTAGGCAGATGCACAATCAGGGCACCCACGACTAGCCGAAGATACTAAGTCCCACAATGTGATAGGTGGCAAGCCTATCGCCAATCGGGCACATATCCTATCCCGAGCAACATTTTTTTATTAGAAAATTTGGAAAAACCCAATTTTCTTTTTGTTGCCCGACCCGGGATTCGAACTCGGGACCTCATGCAGTAAAGTCTAACAACTGAACCGCTAGACCACAGAAGCTATAAGATTAAGATAAGTTTTCATAGATATTTCGCGCACACAACATTGACATGAATTTTAAGTCTCCAGCAAGTTAATATAGTCTCCACAAACTAGTTAGAGATACTATATAGTCGCGTCGTCTTTTTTTGTTTGTTACATCTCTCTTGAGGTAGATTTTTTTTGTAAAGCACAACAAGAGTTAGACTGACCAGTCCGAAGAAACTTTTTTTCTACATTTGTTTTTCCTGAAATTCAATACTTTTCGGTTAAAGCGCTTTCAAAAATGTTAAATAATAATTGATGGACAATGGCTAAAGATTTAATACAAAGTTGAAGCTTCACAACAGTTGGTTGTTATTTGTCGAACCCAAAATCAAAAGTTTTAAGATAAATCAGTAATCCAAAGTTTACGAAACATCAAAAATTTTTCCATGTGTTGGTCCGAGCTCCTTTGCAGAATAGAATATCTGCCTTCCTGCCAGGCAGCTCGTAAAAGGCAGCATTGACTTCCAACACTAATACTTTGACAGCTGACTAGGTGGTACAGTTTCGGGGCGACTCGCCCGGATTGGTATCACCGTCTTATCTATTCCTACCGTCATAACGTTAGCGCTTGCCGTTGACATGTTCCGGTTTGGAGGATAAGGTAACCAGTAAACTTACTTTTGCTCGGGGCCTAACATCTCGGCTTCAGGTTGGCAAAGCACCATTACCACCTTTGATGTCTCTAGCCGGCGTGAATTTCTTAGCATCTGCTTGTTTGCCTTCCAATATCATAAAAAAACAACTAAAAAAGTCCTGCGCATATTTTTAAATTTTTTTAAACTCAAAAACATTATTTTTGTATTTAATTAAAGTTGTTAGCATAAATACCCAAAATGTTATGATCAAAACAACTTAGGGCCCTATGTTTATTTGACAACAAAATACGAGAAAAATCACCCCTTAATTATTATTCCGTGAAAAAAAAGCAGTTTTTTTATGTTTGGTATTATAAGGCAAACAAGCAGACGTATTCCCTGGTGGTAAGAAGTTCACGCCGCCTAGAGACACCAAAGGTGGTTATAGTGCGTTGCCAACCTGAGGCGAGGATATTAGACCTGGAGCAAAAGTAAGTTTACCGGTTACATTAACCTCCAAACCAGAACATGTTTCCAAATAATAATTTTCTTAAAATGATGTTTCTGTAAAATTACCGAGATGTAAATTTTGATAGCAGTTTTCGATTAGTGATCCAGTGTTGGCGGTCATAAGTTCTCAGGTTCGATTTCTAGGTAAGGCAGGTCAAAACGTATTTTTTCTCAATTTCATATTTCAAAAAAAGTGTTCCCGAACTGGTAGGCACCGAGCCATCGGCGGTACCGAGCCGGGGACAAACCGGCAAGTCGAAAAACAGCCATCAACAAAGATGTCTCGTTTTCTTGAAAGTTTCTGACTCTACTACTCCCGCATATCACAATTAAATTGTCAGAATGTTTAAAAATGTACTATGTACTAATAACTCTAAAATTGACAAAGACAAAACCAATATGAAATGTAGCAAGAATCATCTTGATCACGTCAGCTTTCATAAAAAAACCGCATCGAAATCGGTACATCCTTTGTGTGGTAGAAGATGAAATTACACGTGATGAATAGTATATGTATACAGTTTATACATCAAAATAACTATTTAAAACATTTAACTATTGGTTAAAACATACATCACATATACGAGACCGCAGACCCTTCATCTTCATAATTTCAAACCTGCTATCGCATTTTGTTTCAGCAATTGAGAAGTTATGACGTTTATGACGCTATGAATTATTTGTTTATAAACCCCAAGTACAAAAACTCCAAAAGTCGAAAAAACTCCAAATCCTAATGGATTTTCATATCGTGACTTAAAGTAACAGAGTTTCATAGATTAGGTCAATCATAAATGTAAAGTACTTCTGTGTATTTTAAATTACTTCAATATGTAAGGGGTGTTGGAGTGTCCCGCCGAGACGATAAAAGCGAATCATTATGATACTACTTAACTTTCTTTTCTCGAAACTTTTCTTCGTAATGTAAACAGCCATGACTTTAGTTTGGATTTTAAGAAATCTCAAAATTTTATGTCCCTAGTAAATTGAGTTTCGAATTGGTCTAAGTTGATTGAGGTAGGCCCATTAGTTTTTATTTTATGTGCATTTTTTTATTTACTTTCACTGTTCACCTATCCTGATGTCTATTTTTATTAAATTATATCAAGTCTCGTAAGTAAATTTGGTCCACTTAGGTGACTTAGTGCCAAGATTATAGACACATCGGTTTTCAGCAACATGCTATAAAGATATTTAGTAAGGTATATATATCCTTATACCATGCTAATAACATATTTACTTATAAGATTATTAAATTAAATCATATCAGCAATAAAAACCCATTTCAAAACTAAAAGTAAAAAAAATATATTTAATATTAAGTATATGCTATCTATTTGATATATGTACTATTTACTAATAGGTATGAAGTCGGTGCCAAGCCAATTATATATTAATACTTACTTACTACAATAATAATAATTAGTTTAAGGCTTCGCACCGACTTCAAACCTTTCAGTAAATAACAACATAAACAATAGGTGGTATATAATTAATATCAATTCTTTATTATGTTTTATTTTACAGTCATTTTTATTGTAGTAAACTTATTAAACACTTTTTGTTATTTTAATAAACATGGACTAACTTAGGAGTAAAATTAAGCTTAAGCTACAGTCTGTATCACATTGTAATAAAGACTACAACACCAGGTTGAACCTTAAGAGTACTGTACTCCATGTTTGTTAATAAGGCGGGTAGAGTTTAAACTATATGGCTCTAGTATGTTAAGCTACAAAACTGAGCTGTATGTATATAAGTTTGACGTGACTGTCCCGCTGTGTGCTTATGTGTATGTGGGTTTCTGTGTTATGTACTTTGCGATTGTCCGTCTGTAGCATCATAACTTTTGAACGGATCGACCGATTTCGATGGGATACATTTGTTTGTAAGCTGATGTGATCGACATGATTCTTGGCTATATTACAAGGGTACATGATTTGTCGAGAGTTCAAGTGCTTGGAGGAATTGCTGCATTGTTTTATATCTTAAATTAATGTGTAGTAGTAGTATTGTAACAAATAAAAGATTCTTAGCCCTGTTTGGCAAGTTGCTGATTACTATAATCTGAATCTTTACGCTTTATCCTTGAGATATAATCAGATGTACAACCAGAACACTTACGATGAGCCAAAGGTACTTACTCGTAGTCCTATATAAATAGGTGGCAAACTAATAAACAATTGGACACTTATTCTATACCGAGTAACGTTGTTTTTATTAAAAAAATGATAAAAAGTTTTTGAGTTGCCCGACCTTGAAATCAAACTCGAAACTGCCTGTGTACTTGCTGGTAATAACACATTCAAGTAATGCTCACTTCAAACGATCTGCCAGGTAAGGAAAACTCGGAGCAACACGGAGAAAAAATAGAACCAACGGAAAAGCCAAACAATTTTGCGAGTAAAACAGAACCACATATAAGTAATTTGAACCCACAGAAAAGCCAAACAATTATCTCACTAAATAAACAACCACATGTAATTGATGAGAACCAACCAAAAGCCAAACAATGATGTCGCTAAAGAACGCAGCCACAAATTATTTGAAACAAACAGAAAAGCCAATAATTATCTTACAAAAGAATACAACCACATGCAATTCAGAAACAACAGAAAAACATGACAAATATCTCACTAAATAACGCAACCACATACTATTTAGAACCAATAGAAAAGACAAACATTTACATCACTAAAGACCTCAACCACATATAATTTAGAATCAACTGAAAACCAAAAAAATATGTCACTTAAGAATGCAAACGCATATTATTTTTGTACAAATTATGTCATTAAAGAAATTAACCACATATAATTTAGAAGCAACAGAAGCGATAAACATTTAAGCCACCAAGGAACTCAATAACATAATTATGATTTAGAGCCAACTGAAAAGCCAAACAATAATGTCATCAAATAACTCAACCACATATAAGTAATTTAGAATCAATTAAAAAGACAAACATGTACTCGTGTGTCACTAAATGACTCAACAACATATAATTTAGAATCAACTGAAAGCCAAACAGTTATTTCACTAAAGACCTCTACCACATATAATTTGGACGCAACTGAAAAGCCAAACAATTATCTCACTAAAGAACGCAACCACATATAATTTCCCGTAACATAACTGATACCTTTCGTCGTGGCTTTGGTTATATTAGCATATTCACACCTGCACCGTTTGTGGCGATCATAATTTACATAATTAGAGTGCTGCACCAAATGTTAGAGGGTTTAGTGCCGGAATTCAGACATTTGGATGTACGCTGAGCTAAAAACCAAAGCTATATAGCTCAAGTTTTAATTCAACCATTAATATGCAAGCTTTAAGTTTCGTATCTCTTTGATACGATTCATATTTTTGACAAATGCTAGAAAGTGGTCAAGAGCGAGTCGGACTTGCTTATAAAGGGTCAAGAGTCAGCAAGCTATAGTGGCAATGGGCAGGCCACATTGCTCGCAGAACCGACAACTGCTGGTAAAGAAAGGTTCTTGAGTGGCGGCCCCGCAGCGGAGGACGTAGTGTTGGATGACCTCCCACCGGAATGATGATCTGTTTCAAGTCGCTGGAAGTCACTAGCTACAAGCGGCTGGTGACTGTGACTTGTGGTGTTCCTTGGGGGAGGCCTATGTCCAGTAGTGGACGTCCTCCAACAGATGATGATGATGATACCACTCTTACCTTCTTATTATTACTCTTGATACCACTTCTAGATATTATACTCAAAAGATTTGTACATTTGCAAAATAAGTTTTTCTTTTAATTAATGTCTATAAATGACTTAATTAGAATTGGTCCATTCGTAACTTTTATTTTATATTAATACAATAATTAGAGAAATTATAACTCATTTTCTCTTCACAGAAAATCTTAAAAATGTGGGGAGAATCCTTTTAGTGGGGTTAAACTCAGTAACGCTATTATGTGACACAACGCTATAATGACATGTGAGCTTTAGTTGGCAATGCATCATGCTCACTTTTGGTGTCCTATTTTATAGTGGTATGTGTTTCTTAATTAAGGGGTCGTCTGACAGCAACGGAAGGTATTTCAGTCATATTTAGACCTTCTTCTCCCTCTTTAGTGAGATATTATGAAATATGGCTCAACATGGCGGTGGGGCATCCAAAAATTTAAAAAAAAATGCCTTAAACAAAGAAAACAGTTATTTTATTAATTTAAAAATTAGATGCTAGATTTTATTATTTAAAAGAAGACTAAAGTAACAATAGGTACTACGTTCGTAAAATTACATTAAATTATATTATCGTACATGTACGATTTTTGACTTAATTGCTCTTCGAACTCTTTTATGAAATTTAAAAAGAACTGAATTTACTACTGTTGTCTCGCATTTTTAATTTGTTTTTTTTATATAAATAAACTCCTTAATACCCTTCTTTATAAAATAAGACTAGATGAAATTTGGTTCAACCCTGGCCCTCTAAACGTGTCACGTAATACATGGATCATATACCTTATCATAAAATCATTCATTCCATACTATTATTCTATATCTTCATCCATACCAATATTGTAAATGAGTAAATCTGACTGTCAATTACACTTTCACGGCTAAACCGCTTAAACGATTTTAATAACATTTAATGCACATTGAAAGACAGACAGTTCAAATGTGGGCTGTTTTTTAACAAAATAAACTTTCGAAGGGTTATAAGGGTGGGCGATAATTTGTATGAAAATCAAATTATCTTATAGGTAGTTAAAGACCCAAATTCAAACATAGGTTCATTCTTTAGAAAAATATCTATCTCCAAACGACCGGGGGCCAAAGTTTCTATGAAAACCGTAACGCTGAGGTTCGCAATATCACGTCGCAAATAAATAGTAAGTTAAAAATATATATTAAGTAGTCGCTTATAGCACAGATTGCAAACATTTACCCAGCACTTAACTTGAGAACATTAGCTAACCCAAACCTAATTCTCGTCTACACAATGGAGTTTCTTCCGGAAATGCCAACTTGAGTACATAATTTTGAGAGCTAGCGGAGGAAATGTTGCTTTACAGTTGCGCCATAACTGGGGCACCATCTTGTTCAACTTCCTGTTTAACCACCGGCATTTTACAATGTGCATGCGGATTTATGTATTTATTACTATCTTTATACAGGGTAACTTTGAAAGGACCGGCCAAATTATAAGGGACTTTAGGTTTAAATTACAATACATTTTAAATATTGTTGCCAAATTGTAATATTTACTTTTATAAACATTCATTCAAAGCAGTCCGCAAAAATGCTTCATTTGTTATCACACTGTGTTATACCTAGTACGAATCATAATGTCATCAGCCTAGGAATGTGACTATTGTCGGTGGGAATTTTATGCTTTTGTTTACGTTATAACCATGTATCTTGTATTTTGAGTAGGATAAAAATTATAAATTATTTCTTTTTAAATTTAGATATTTCATGCATTGAAAGTGTTATTGATTCCGAGCCGTTATTCAAAACTTGGCTGGTGCTATAAGTTTAACCCTGCATACCTAATTGTTAGTAGCTTTAAATATTCATTAATAACTGGTCATGTCTAAGAATTTCTTTCATTGTTTCGGAACAAGTTATTTATAAAGATTTTTTCCATTTTCTTAACCAGAACCTGTTGCCACGTATGAACACTATCAGTACTTTTTTTGTATCAATATACCTGTTTTTTTTCTGTTTTGGTAGTTTTTGACAGCAAATGTTCTTATGGAAAAAAACCGGAAAAATTAAATTGTGATTGGGGAAAATAATGCTTTAATCCATACAAACTTTTAGTAGCTGTTAATGTCAAGCGATACGAAGTTCGCCGGATCGGCTAGTCTATATATAGAAATGAATGCCCATCACTATAATATTTTAAATCTGGTAAACAATAAAAGCATCTTAAATCCCGTTAACAATAAAATAAGAAAAGTTTCAAGTCACAGGTTTCCGTTGGCTGAGGCAATGCTGTGGCTTTCTTACCGCTTGAGGCGCACTCGCCAATAAAGTTGCCATTTTATTAATTAACTACCATTACCTATTCTTTTAACAGATTCCATTTATTTCTTCTTTAGAAAAATTAAAGATATTCATTAAAATTGAACCACTCAATTTACACACAACTTAATCATAAAGCAAAATAAATTTAACAAACACATCCAGACCCAAAAATGCAGATGATCGCACAGATGCATGAATCGAACCCTAGCCGAGTAATAATATACACATGTATATACAAAAATAACTACGTCAATAAAAACCAACTTCAAAACTAAAAAGTGAAAAATAATACAAATTTGGTATTAATTATATTCTACCTATTATTTATATGTGCCATTTTATGGCAAGCTAATTTATTACTTAAGTATTTATAACATAATTAGGTGTTAGTTTAAGGCTTTGCACCGACTTCAAACCTGTAAATAAATATATTAGTTAATGGCACATATAAGTAGTAGATAGTAGTAGATAGAATACAGTTAATATGAAATCTTTATTATTTTTTACTTTTTAGTTTTGAAGTCGGTTTTTATTAACGTAGTTATTTTTATTTAATACTTTTTGGTTTATTGCTGATATTAGGTACATGTTTTCATGTTGTATGGACAAAGAAGAATTTCGTATTATAACATCACAGTCTGATCATGGATACACTTTTTTCCATGTGTCCGTTGTTAGATTACCTAAGTCTGACCAAGGACACAAAAGAGTGGACATGGTCAGATCAGTCTAACAATGCGATCTGACCATGGATACCTGCCCATTTAATTTTATAAAAATAGACATCGGTATAGGTGAAAGTGGATAAAAAATGCTCATTAAATAATAACTAATGGGCCTACCGGAATTAAATTTTTATGGGACTAATTCAAAACTATTCCGCATCAAAAAAAATAATTACATAAATCGGTTCAGAAACCTCGGAGAAATCGCTGTACATACATAAAAAGAAATTCGGCCGTATTGAGAACCTCCTGGTTTTTTTGAACTTGGTTAAAAATAGAGGAAAAAGTTACATAAGAGCCTTATTATTTTCATCAAACATATTTTACTGAAAATAAGAAAAGAAAAAGAACACATGACGAGGTTTCACTTTTCTAAAGAAGTATTTTCCTGTATGACTCTCAAGATTTCAAACGGAAAAATGGCTTTTATATTCAAAGACTTTGTGAAACTGGGTTCCTTAGCAGCTTTCAAATTTTTCATCATTCTATGGCAAAACTTTGATGAAAGAATTCCCATGCAATTTTTTACCTGTCCGTTTTACGTGAAACGGTATTTTACGTACAGTTGCGTATAGTGATCGTTATATTGAGCGTGGAGAAAATCTACTATGTAGGTATGTACATAATTTATCTAGTCAAGGTCGATAATACATTTGCAATGTTATGATTCCTGTTTGTTTGTTGGTTGCTTGTTCAATAATAAGATGAACAAATAATTACCTCAAATATCAACATTAAATAAATTTAAATAAACTAATTCAAACCTGTAAAATATATTTTTATTAGAAACACCTAAATATATGTGTATATAAGAACTTTTATAACTACAGCACACAATTTCATCCTCACTGTTGGTTCGGGCTCCTTTGAAGAATAGACCATCTGCCTTCCTGCTAGGCAGTTCGCAAAAGGCGAGCAAAGGCTTACCGTCACTAGCACCGTGACATCTGACTAGGTGGTAGAGTTTCGTAGCGACTCACTCGGATTAGTACCACCGCCTTACCTGTTCCTGCCGCCATAACGTCATGACGTAAATATACGACGGCATAAACTTACTTTTGCTCAAGGTCTAACATCCCGTCCTCAGGTTGGCAACACACCATTACCACCTTTGGTGTCTCTAGGCGGCGGGAATTACTCAACATCAGGAAATCCGTCTGCTTGTTTGCCTTCCAATATCAAAAAAAAATCCAATTCCAAAGTAAGCAAATTTTATGCTTGTGGGGTAGTTTCGAAATTTATATGTTTTTATTTCCGAAAAAACAAAAATAAAATAAACAAGTAATAGCTCTTTTAATATTTAATATTTTTTGCTCTAGTTCAGTGACCGGTGCGCGCAATATATCGATGCCCCGCTTCTTAGCGACATTAACTTTTTTCAGTAAGTTATATATTTTATTTCTTGTTTTTTCTAACATTTTACATTTCAGCTACCTATTCTATGTATCCAAACTTAAACCTGGAATAACAGATTATTTTATTTTAGCCATATACGTTAACTCGTCAACCAATGAATCTGTCAATGATAACACTACAGTAGAATTCCTATCCTAGAAATAGATTGTATGGAATTGTCAACAATGCGACGACAAACATAAATTACGTACAAAAAGGACGGAATAGAAACATTGGTGAACTGGAGCGAGCATGATTTATACCGCTACCCGTGAAAATATAAACCTAGTCTGTCAAGACGTGCAGGAAATAGGGAGCTACCTACACGTTATCACTACACAGTATAAAACAAAATCACTTTCTCTGTTAATATGTCTTTTGGAATCTTAAATATTTAAAACTACGCAATGGATTTTGATGCGGTTTTATTAATAGATAAAGTAATTGAAGAGGAAGGTTTGTATATATGTTCGTCGCGGACAGACAAAGTGACACGTAATTTATATATGTTAAGAAAAATTTCCGTTTCGCGTGCTTCTCCACTTCTGAACTGATGCACTAATTTGGCTAGTTATTTTATTGTTGCGTATATGAAGAGAACATCTGGCAAAATTAAAAAAAAAACAATATTTTAAATTTTCCATTACAAATTGTAAGTAACTATTATTATTTAGCGATAAAAAGTTCCTTATTCCTAATTCAGGTCGGCTAATTTATTACAAAATTTAAGTCATAGCGTTTATTTTGGTCGCTCACCATTTTTGGATGAAGAATTAGCTTTTCTACTATTATTTCTCCTTTGTACAGTCTTCGGTATTCCAAACACTAAATACATGTCCACGAATAGTAAGTCCATTTGTTATTCAACGATTCTCGGCCAGAATTTCGTGTTCAATTGGCAGCGCTTAGATATTGTAATTCATGTAGCCTCCGGTTTTCGCAAAATATGACCGTAGTACAGAAAGCACTATACTCCTGGTGTCAATATTTTATCTAGTTTTCATTAGGACATCATTTCAGTTCTCATAACGCGGTTAAGTGAAGGCGCGACCCAATTCCCTCAGCATTCGGTTGCTACTCATTTAGTCAAGAGTTTCAATCTTCCGACTCGCTTCCAACATCCCGAGCTCCATTCACATACACTGAATACATTGCGCTTTCATGTCTATTCAACTGTGAACGTTCTATGGATAGTTTGTAAATTTGAGTTCAACAACTGACTTCAGGCCAAAATTATAGCACATTTAAAGGTAATATTATTTATGATAACATTGCTTTGTTTACATAACTTTAATTTGTTGGTTTATATTGTTATCGTTGCTAGTGGAAAGTCCACTAGATCGTTCCCCCAGAAGACTACTAAAATATAGATATTACATATTTTCTCCATGTTGGTCCAGGTCCGATAGATAAAACAGATGATCTACGTCTCCGACAGGCAGCTCGTAGGAGGGCAGAACTGGTTAAAATATAGACAAGCACCAACATAACTACGAGTAATAGAGTGCTGTGCAGCAGTTTGTCCGGTTCAATGCCTTGCCTATTCCTGCGCCTTAATGACTAGGTCATAATCTGGTTTGAAAGGTAGAATAGCCTGTAGACTGTAGGCATATTATCCCCGGTCTCAGGATAGCGATGGACCTGTAACATTTATTGTATTACGCCACGGTCGTATTACATCATCAGGAGCGCTGTGTGTTTGTTCGTTGTCTAGTTCCATAAAAACAGGAAATTTTATGTTTTTTTATATAGTGTTCAATGGTGGTTATGATGCTTAGCAAAAGCTACACTTATTTTAAGTATAGGCTAGCTTTTCATAGTAAAATAAAAAGAAAAGAGATGGAACATTTGAGACATGCCAGATTAGTCCGCACATGACGTTTTGTCTCTTTTTAAAACTATTACTATCTTAAAATGGGCTTAGGAGTTTTGGCGCCATCGAGAAAAAAGATGGTCGAAGTTTTTTCATAATTATTAAATTTCGTGTTAATATTGAGTGAAATTAGTCAATTTTGGTGGCATTTTGTACAATTTTGTTCAGTGAAAGTGCACAAATGAAATAATCATGAAGAAATTAGCGTATCGTATATTTCCTCATTGCCGCCAAAACTCATTACATGAGCTTGTGTAAAAAGGCCACCGTTTTACCCAAGAGCCTGACATGACTTACTGACGACTTATGACTGATGACTAATTAAAATTAATTGAAATTGAAATAAAATTTGATGCAAATTACTACTTGACTAATGGCTAAATACTAACGTGAAGGCCAAAACCTAAAGAAAGAAATGGGCTTAGTGAGTGCGCAATAAAATAAGTACGTAATGTCTCAAATGATACTTAGTAATCTTAAAAAGAAAAATGTTCTTCGAATAAATATTTAATACAAGGAAGCTTATAACAGTTTGTTCGGTATCCTCTTAGTAATATTTAAATATTCATAAAGCTCTCATATCTTGTGAAAATTTCAGGGAAAATATTTTTATAAACCTGTGCCTACCCCGTGCATTTCGTTTTTGCTCGTGCCAAAGTCACTAAGTCCTAGTAATAAAAAACGACGGGCTGCACTCCGGGAGTGCCAGCCGAAGTGGAAACTTAAATATTAATGTTGTGCATTTTTGATATTTTGGAATGGTTAGGGAATAATTTTGCACGAATTGCTTTTATTATCAGTATGAAAGTACCATCATTTATGTGGTAGAATACAATATTCATTTATTGCGCTATCGTACACAAACATGACAACACGAACGTTCGCACAAGCGCCATGCGCTGTCTTACGAATTTTCGATTAGGTCACGTGTCCTGAGGCGAGTTTAGAAGTTTTTACCTATTCCATAAAAGTGCGCAACGCCGTTAAAGAAAATACTTCAAAAACTAAAAACTAACAAAAAACTTGAGTAGTTTTAAAGATTTAAGCATACAAAGGGGCATATGGACAAAGGAAGCAACTTTATTTTACACTGTGTAATGATATAATACTTTTACTTTCGTTTGTGTAAAAATAAGGCGGTATGTACATACAACCTCCTCGTTTTTTGAAGTTAATTAAATCAACCCTCAAAAGACTACTATGGAGAATGACAGTTTGTACAAAAATCCATTGTTCTCTGACGGAGTCACGGGCAAGCAGCTAGTCTTTATATAATTCGAATACATGGGAGTACAACAACGTTCAGTACGTTGTATTTTGCTGAAGCGAGGTATTGAAAAGGTTTGTTTAAGTTTGACGTATATCGGATTCAATCTCCATTTTCCATCAGGCAGGTTCATTAAGCAAAGCAAACATCTGTAAAATACATGTCACAAGTGTTTACCCGACTAGAATATTGATGGTAATGGTTTTGCCTTTACACATTCTACGCGAATTGCAAATGTCATGAAAGGTCAAAACTTAGGATGACATGTTCCCTTTTTTAACACTATTTTTTATAATATTATAAGGCAAACAAGCAGACGTATTTCCTGATGGGAAGAAATTCACGCCGCCTATAGACACCAAAGGTGGTAATGGTGCGTTTCCAACCTGAGGCCGGGATGTTAGGTCTCGAGCAAAAGTAAACATACCGGCTACCTTATCCTTCGAACCGGAACACGTCAACGGCAA
>NJDC01003540.1:47330-80051 GCA_002245475.1 Calephelis virginiensis
CGTTGTTTCATTAATTCTGAACCTTACCTTCGTCTTAACATGATAAATGGAAATGCGGGTGTGTCGATTCAAGAGAACTAACCTTTGTCACAGAAGTTAGGAATAATTAAATTTACTTAAATGTCAGTCTTTGCGGATACAGTTAGTGTATTCCGCTCTGTATCCTAGCATTAAGGTTCGCGCTTTTGAATATAAAGTCTATTTTGTTTATTCGGAATATCGATACAAAATTCCGTTTCGAAAAATCGAAACTGATTTTCGGCCATAGCAAAAACTTTAGAAATTCTTTAAGAATTGGTTTAATTCCAGCCGCTGATTTCCACCTTCGGACTTCGCGACAGAGTTTAAAGTATCATGCCTATCATCTTGATGCGTGGCGATCTACAATATTTTCTACCTCGCACAACACCTTTGTGGAATCAGCTACCGAGGGCGGTATTCCCAAACAATTATGACTTAGGGACCTTCAAGAAAAAAGCGTACTCATTCCTTAAAGGTCGGCAACGCATCTGTGATACTCCTGGTGTTGCGGATGTCCGTAGGCGGCGGTGATCTCTTTCCATCAGGTGACCCACTTGCTCGTTTGCCTCGTCTTGTATAAAAAATAAATTACTAATGTGTATATTAGACCCATAGACGTGTATGGATTTGTTGCGTTCGATTTTTTCAAAACGGAATTCCTAAAAGAAATGACTAATACGAGTACATGTGGTGGACGTCAGTCGACATCTGTAGGGTTACTTTTGACTACCGATTTCATACAAAAATTTGGAATTGGAATGGGATTTGAGTCATTTTATACTGTTGAACACAATACTAGCAAATTCTTAAGTTTCAAATATTTAAACGAATCCGATATCATAAATGGCTGTTTTCTTTATGTGAGAGGTCAGCGCCCAAGCATACGAGTCTCCTGGTGTTAGATACAATCATGATTTATAGACGACAAGGATGTCCCTGGAGCGTAGCTGTCCTGTGGCCGGAATGTAAGGCCTATTGTGCATGTCTACCGGCTGACGTAAGCTCGGGGCCGGAAAGAGGAATTATGGTGGCAGGAATAGGTATAGTGGTGGTAGAGAGCTATGCCCTAACCGGGCACAATCTCTACCAGCAGTGGTTTTGTTGGTGTTTTTGTTGGTACTGACCTTTATTTCAACCAGTGTCCACCTTTAACGGGTTGCCTGGTATCTTAATCGCCTCTGTGGTCTAGCGGTTTAGGTGTTGGACTTGACTGCATGAGGTCCCGGGTTCGTTTCAACAAATAGAAAATTTGGTTTTTCCAATTTTCTTATAAAAAAAGTGTTGCTCCGTATTGGATATGCGCCCGGTTGGCGATAGGCTTGCCACCTATCACATTGTGGGACTTAGTGACTTCGGCTAGTCGTGGGTGCCTACGTGATAATAATTCTAATATCATTTTGTCCAGTCTACATAAATACACAAATCCGATTTCAATTTCCAATTTGCATGACATCGAGATTCAAGAGAAATCCTAATGGTATGACCGAAATGTTACGGACATTGCCAAATTCTCGGCTCGCTTACTCTAACTACAAGTTATAGATAGATCTTCGCAATCTTAATATCAAATCAAAGTTTCTAAAAATATTTTTAACCATCGACGGAAAAACAGGTGTGTAACTGTCGCATGTGTGTGTGCGTTTGTCTGCTTATTTTTTTAGTTTTATGATTATCCTCAACCTTAAATGTGTCCACATCCACAGCAATAAAAAATAAAACTTTGACTTGCAACTTGCCTTACAAGAAGTGAAATAAATTATATCGATTATGAATTAGGGCACAATTTTAAAAACAGCAAATATAATGTACTATTTTAACTAAAAGAACCATGAAAAGCATAGTTTTTTCCTACTGAAAATCGGGTCATCCAGTCAAATATTACTTGCTACTTAACCGCAAAGACCTTATTTGAGTTTGTTACTTGCTAGGGCGAGTCTATCTTGCACTAGACCACTTAATATTACCTTCCAATAATAAACCAGAATATATTTTTAACTTCCTACACAACGTTTCTACCTTTAGTAAACGATTGTTGATTTTAATACCATTATATTTTAAGTGCGCTCTCGCTAACAAAGGCTTATATTAATGAAGTACGCAAACGCATATTTAACAAAAATTTAAACAATAAAGACAAACAAACGCTCACGTTCGCGCTTACTCTCCAGTGGTCGAGTAAACACGGGTACGGTAAACAGAAAGCTCTGGCTATGAGCTTAAATTAAGCTTTCATGAAAATAGTCAGCTTCCGTTTTAGTAGGTAAGGTACGATTTTCTAATGAATAAATTGTATGGGTAAAGAGCAGGGAGAAATATGTTGTTAGTTAGTGTTTATTTCATAAGCTTTTATAATAAAAGCTTAAGCTGTTAGTTTTTAGTGGTCTTATAAATATTGAAATTTATTAAAATTTATTTAATTAATCTACCATAAAGTTACAATTGCGCATAGAAAATGTCTTATGGCATGAAAGATTATTGACGTCTTTGAGTGCGGCCGTAAGAGAGCCTTTTATTTGATTATATGAATTTTAACAGACTGAAACTTTGTACATAAAACATTTTAAGAGGTTAGTTAGTTCTACTTATTACTAAAGATTGGAACTTTCTACTTGAAAGAGTTATTATAGGAAAATGTATAATGACTAATTAAATGATAATTATACGTCTCTGATAGCGGCCATAAGAGAGCCTTTTATTTCATTATATGAACTGTTATAGATTGGAACTGTGACATAAAATATTTAAAGAGATGTGTTCAGTTATACTTATTGCTAAGGATTGGAACTTTTTTCGTAAAACCGTTGTTTTGGATAAATTTAGCTTAGGTACCATTAAAGTAAGAGTTAATCTTCTATTTCTCGCTAAGTATATGACCCATCCATCAGGAGGTTTAACTCATGCTTTTTTTATTTTATGGTATGCTTCATAGTGTTCAATAATTTAAGTTTGACTACATTAAACGAGCGTTTGATGTGATCAGGAGAGAACAAGATATAGTTATAAATCCCTTCTTGCTTGTCTGCACTGTTGTTTGAAGCTTTCTCTCTCTTTCGGATACTACAACAGAATTTATGTGCGATATTCGACGGGAAAAAGACGGCGCACTTGACACAAACACGGACGCGTTACTACGAGTTCTGAACTCTACATAACCTATGTATTTGTTGGGAAGACACTTGTTATCTTCGTAGAAGTGGAGGTAAAAGCAACTACAGGAACTAAAAGGAATGCAAAGCTTCTAAATGCATGTATGCTGTTACGCGGTATTTCTTTTTAGTCTTTATATCAGTTTAAAAGGAAGTAACTTAGAATCCAACCAAAAGCGAATATGAACAAAAACCAAATAAAAAGTGAGCTTAGTAACGAATGAGTATAGGTAATAGAACATGATGTCACTTCAGTTCTCGTTCGACTCAACAGCCAGTGGTCAAATCCGCGGATGGGCAAACTTTTATTTCTATTTTCAGAATGATTTCAAAATGTAAAAGTCTTTTTAAATGAAGTTAAGTTATTTTCAAATCTTATAACCACACTATTATAATTTGACAAGGTAAATTTTGGTCAACGCTACAGATCGAGTCAAAGAATTAGCTCACTTATCAACTGAAATATTTTGAACTGATAACTATCGACTGTGACCAATGGCTAAAGTAGTGTAGTTATTGACTGACATATGATTCGATTCGAGCGACAAATGGATCTGAACTGCGAGCCGGTTCGAAGCTCTAGTTCCATTTTGTGACTCATGAGCTGTAGAATTACAATTCTGGCAACTCACGAGTTCGAGCGGACTTTCATATTATGAATCTAATGATTACTAAATCGTATAACTATTTGTCTTTTTTTGTGATATTGGAAGGCAAACAAGCAGACGGATTTTCTGATGGTAAGAAATTCTCGGCGCCTAGAGACACCAAAGTTGGTAATGGTGCGTTGCCAACCTGAGTAAACCGGCTACCTTACCCTCCAAACCGGAACACGTCACGATGTTATGGCGGCAGGAATAGGTAAGACGGTGGTACCAGTCAGATGTCACGGTGTTAGTGAGGGTAAGCCTATGCTCGCCTTTTACGAGCTGCCTGGCAGAAAGGCAGATGGTCTATTCTGCAAAGGAGCTCGGACCAACACGGGAACTTTGTTCTTGTACAAACTTTTTTTAATGTACATTTGATATTTTCCATCGTGGGCGCTTGGTAAAACTTCTGAATGTTCATATTTTTAAATAAAGAAACACTTGTGCTGTTTAACGTGTCATATATATAATACATAATATATTAGAAAATACGTGTTTACCACAAGTAAATCCCGCTCCCCTTCGTGAGTCGCAAGAACTGTACTTGTGAATCTCTATTTCATAAAAATTTTAGATTGGAATCGCATGAGTCATTTTAGGTATTCTTGAACACAGCACTAGCGGTTCAAGAGTATCTGAAATGACATATCCGATACCAATTTCTAATTCGCTAGAACTCGAGATTCAAGAGTAACCCTACTGATCTACGGTTGACGCGGTTTGGTTGTATTAAACTTGTTTACACATACTTTCATTTTGTGTGAACAACGAACGAGGAAAAATAACACATCCTTGACGGCACGTTCTTCATTACCGCCATAATGGTGTCATTATTTCATGTAGTTTTGCGCGCTTGTGCTAATAAAATGATAAAGAGCATGCGCCGCTAGTTCGATCATGTAAAAAGAATGACAGATTGACAAAGCAGATACACAATACGAATGTGGATGGATGTAGGTACCCGAGGCAACCTAAATTAACATTCCACGATCAAATCGCCCTGGTGTCATCCGAAGGTGGTGTCAAGAGTCTCCAAATCCGGCGTGTTTGTATGAAAAGGGTAATGAATGTGGAGGAAGCCAGGCAGGTCTGCCAGGATCCTGGGATTTTCACTCGATACTCTTTCCCTATCCCGTAAGGGACTTGGCGTGAAGATATGTATGTATGTAATTTGTGGACATCACAACTCGTTTAAAACGTGGTAATTCTTATTTTAACGGACTCTTAAAAGAACAAGGTTATCAATTCAACTGCATGTTTAATATTTTCATGTAGGATTTAGATGAGACCACCTCGGAACCACATATCTTTTGAAAAAGTAACAACAATTAATAAAACAAAATTTAGAACAGTTTTTTTTTTTGAAATATACATATTTTGTCTGTTTCATATACGAAGATACCGGTGTCATATATTTATTTTATAAAAATCTAAAATAGAAACAAACTTATCTACAATCCTTTGCGCTTACTTTAAATGTGTAATCTGTATTATTAGCTGCTACCCGTATTGTTGCTCGAGTGACATTTTATATATTTACTGAACTAGAGTTGAATTAAAAACTATATGAATGATTTATTCCTTTTTTAAACGTCCCTATTTATTTTGAATCAGTAGACCATAAATAAGGACTTTTATACAAACTTTTAACCCTTATCTTATGGGGAGAATTAAAAAATTAACGTCTTAAAACAATTACGGTCTTCCATACAAAGTTTCGACCCCTATTTCACCCCTCTATTTCAAAATTCCGTGGTTAGTGGGTTTCTAATCAATAAAAAGACCCTACTCACCAAATTTCATGGCTGTGATTTCAAAAGTTTTTGCTCAGCGTTATGAATAAGTCACTCAGAACATGTTATTTTATAAGTGTAGGTTGTGAATATATTGATTTAGAAACAGAGTTTCAAATTTCATCTTTTTTATTAAACTATCTAATTTTTCTTCTACATCCCGGGTCAGCCAACATAAAGAAAATTGGATTTTTCCAATTTTCTAATTAAAATAAATGTTGGTCGGGATTGGAAATGAGCCCGATTGGCGATAGGCTTGCCACCTATCACATTGTGGGACTTAGTGTCTTCGGCTAGTCGTGGGTGCCTTGGTTGTACCTCTGCCTACCTCTTCGGGGATATGGGCGTGAAGATACTTTTTTTTCTTCTACATAACTAAACCATTATTTATTTAGTTACTTAAAACCTTGGATCTAATATTGACTTTCATATAGGTAGTATTTGATTTTAGGCATACATTTGTTTACTAATGTTTTAATCTGATTTGGTAATTATTTTGCAACAACTGAAATTAATGTTGTGATTAAGAGATAATATTTGCAGACTCATTAGGTACGAATGGTTTAGGTTATGTGAATAGTAATTGGCCCATTTTAATGTTATTCACACTTCATTCCTAACTTTATTTTTAGCGATATTCTGGATTTCAATATTTTTTTATGTATGTCTATACATTTCTTTAGAAAAATCCCTTTGGACATATTACACAAATTGAATCTAACCCCAAAGTAAGCAAATTATATGCTTGTAGTGTGGGTCAACGATACTTAGAGATTCTAGAATAAATTTAACTAGCACCCAGACCAAGAAACGCATCTAAATGTTCATCACATAAATATCAGCCCCCTCCGGGAATCAAACTCGAATCTCGCGGTTAGCCGATGAAATTAAGCGCGTACGCCAACTACCTAAACAACCTATTATTATCAGATTTAAAAAAATGGATTTTAAACTTAAATCGTCGCGTATTAATAACATTTTTAATTATTTATACGGGATACTCACGATCTCTTTTTATTTTATTTGTCGATATTTCGAAATATAAATAATTAAAAATGTTTTTAAAAAATTGTATTCTTCAACAAGCATGCATTTAAGGCGGTCCTATTGCCACCAAGTCAGGATATGATTATGGTTTACTCAGATGACATGATTGAAGTTGAAGTTGGTTTTTTTGAGTTTGACTACTTTTAAATTCAGCTTTTAAGAATTAAAATTTATTTTAAGTGGGTTACAAATGTAAATAAAAAAGTGCCTATATTATTTACCATATTGTGGTATGCAAATATTAGACTTATGAAATAACTTATTACATTTCTATATTGTGCTACCTGACCCGGCAGACGTTGCTCTGCTAGAAAAAAAATTGGTGTGAGTCACCCATAATACTTAAGGCTACAAAAATTGATGTTGGCCGATTCTCAACTCTACTAAACATGCTCACAAAATTTCATGAGAATCGGTTTAGTCGTTTCGGAGTACGGAGGTTGTGACAAGGGAATTTAATATATAAGATTTGTGTATGTCCATAATTTAAAAACCGATTTAAAATGTATTTTCATTTGAAAAACTGAGTTTAAGAGCAGGTCCCATTTCCACCAAATCTGAATCTGATTATGAAATGGAAAAAATAAGTGGAGGAAAATATATTTTTGTGTTCTTAGACGACTTTATATTGAAATTGCACTTAAATAATTAAATGAAAAAATACTTGTACGTATTATGTTATTTGTTTATTATTGTACAAATAAAACTTCGGATCCTTACCCCCAAAAAAGTAGACAGAAGTATAGCCAGGACACCTGCGACTAGCCAAAGTGCCATATTATGAGATATAGGTAAAAACTATTTATTAAAGTAGTACATTTTAAAGCGTTTACAGTAGTACTATTTAAATTATGCGCTTCGGCTATATTCGTCAAGCTTCGGAAATCCTTATGTATTTTAAAGATATCTATACAGAGTTGTTATTACACATAATTAATCATTTAGCTTAAATTTAGATTAGGTCATTCAATTTAAAAATAAAAGTATAAAGTGTAAAAAGTATAAAGTCGAAGCGCATAATTTAAATAGGAGTACTGTACCTGTTTACACATTAGTATGAAACGTATTTATGTCTTTCATAGTTAAGTATAGTTGCCATTCTCGAAAGAGAATATTAAATACATGAACCCCCTTTTCAGTCAGCATCTAGCGCCAGTGACAGAAAATCTGAAATATACAAAGCATAAAATTTACATCAACGTATCGATATAATATATAAAAAAGTGATATATTTGATATTTTCCATCGTCGGCGCTTGGTAAAACTTCCAAATATTCATATTTTTAAAGAAAGAAACACTTGTACTGTTTTTCTTATCACTTATAATTTATTACTTTGTAATAAGTAGTCTACCGGTTTCGAACTGTATAAGCGAACTGTATAAGCGAAACCGGTAGGCTACTAATTACAAAGTAATAAATTATAAGTGATAAGTAAAACAGTACAAGTGTTTCTTTCTTTAAAAATGAAAAAGTGGTGTTAGTTACACTATTTATAACCCAAGAACGGCTGAAAATTGATGGAGAGGTTTCAAACTTCAAAAGCAGGAGAAGGATATAGGAAACTTTTCAATCATGTTCGATTTTGAGAAAACTGGGAAAAACAACATTTTAATTTTGTTCGCAACGGGTGAAACAAAGTTCGCCGTAGCAGCTATCGCTAAATGTGTTGGTCAGCGCATAACTTCCGAACGACTGGGCCTTTTGGCTATTTTTTTTGTGTTAATAATCATCTGAAGAAGGTTCTTATGATGAGAAAAACCGGAAAGTGTCAGGGAAAATGGGAAAAATAATACTTCATTATTTCCTATACTGAATGGGTGGAACGAAGTTCGCCGGGACAGCTAGTATACGTATAAAAATGAATCCCCATTTTTCGTGGTCATCACATCACCTAATTGGATGGACTAATGTTGCAAACTCTTTTTTTTACAGTGTTGGTTATTTTCAGAAGAAGGTCCTTCGGAAAAGGAAAAACCGGAAAAGTAACATAAAAAATGGAAAAATTAGAGTGATGTATACAAACTATTAGTTAGCTGCTAATGTCAAGCGAGACGAAGTTCACCGCGTCGGCTAGTTGTAAATAGTTTTTGTCCTTATATGAAACTTTGTTGTCATAATATAATTGAATTCCAGCAAGTGCTCACGATGAAAAGCATAAATTCAAAGTCAGCATTTCTGAATATCCACAAAGTAGAGACTTTACTATTCAATACCCAGCGTCGCTTTCTTGAATTGTCTACGTATTGGTTTGTCATGATCTCCGCCAGATGTCGCTACTCGTAAACAAAGTATTTTATTACTGAATTCAACGAGCTCACTCCAAAGCTTCTATTGAAACTCAGTCTCTAACCAGTTATTTAGTACAATCGCATTCATTCAATATAATACGGCAATATTGTTAAATTCTGTACGATAATGCTATAATAGTATTTTTATCTTAGTACGAGGGTTTTCTTTTATACTCTAGATCTTAACAATACGTGCACTGACATAGATACTGAGGGATTGTTTTGTAGTTTTTTTATGATATTTGAAGGCAAACAAGCCAATGGAATTCCAGTGGTAAAAATTCATGCATCCTAGAGACACCAAAGGTGGTAATGACGCGTCGCCAACCTGAGGCTGGGATGTTAGGCCTCTAGCAAATGTGAGCTTACCGACTACCTTACCCTTTTTAACCCGGAATATGTCAATTGTTTTATGGTGGCAGGAATAAGTAAGGTGGTGGTACCAATCCGGGTGAGTCGCTGCGAAACTCTACCACCTAGTCAGATGTCACGGTGTTAGTTAGTTGTTAAGTAAGCCTATGCTCGCTTGTTACGAGGTGCCTGGCCGAAAGGCAAATGATCTATTTCGGGGAAATGGGCGTGAAGATACTTATCTGTGGCATCATAGTTTTTGGATGGATGGATAGATTTCATGGCGGATTTTTTGTTTGAAAACTGACGTTTTTTTGACGTAGTTAACATTACATGTAGGTTTTGTAGGATGTTAAAGATTTTTTTTTAATTTTAAGATTTTAAGTAAGCAACGTACTCCCCTCAAATTTATTCCAAATCAGAATGCTTCTGATCGGTTCTAGCCGGGCACCAAACAAAACAATTTGTTAGCAAATCTTACCAACATCAGTTTTAGGTTAAGCCCATTTTAATAAAAAAACGACGGGTTGCACTTCAAGAGTTCCGTCAGAAGTGAAAACTTAAATATTAACGTTGTGAATTTTTTTGCTTTGCTTGCTTTAATTATCAGTATGAAAGTACTATCATTTATGTACAAATATTATTTTCATATCAATAACCTGCGTTTGGCTTGACAAAAACTCGATAAAGTAAGACTAGGTACATGACAGCTAGGAGCGTCTTCATGTTATCTGTACAACGAACATTGCTCGCCTACACATAAAGCCTATTTTCGAGATGAAACAAATAAAGCAATGTCTGTTGATATTATTCGTATCTGCTATCTGTGAGAATGTAATGGTAGGTATATTGCGGCGTATCCATTGTGCATCCTATACTCTTCGGAAATATCTAAGTAATACAAAAACAGCAACGAATCGAATCGAAAACGATCTCGCGCCGTCTTATTCGCGCATGCGCACTGCGCCGTCTTACGTTCTGACCATCTGTCGCGAGTTTAGAAGTTGGTCGAGTGGCTAGCGTATGCGCCTAATTACGCCGACCAACTGCCAGGCTCGGGTTCGATTCCCGACGGGGGCAGGCATTTGTGGGAGGAACATTTAGATCTGTGCATTTCTGGGTTTACTAAGTTTATTCTTGTATCTATTTAAGTATTTCTATGTATTAGAATCGTTGACTAACACCCATAACACAAACATATAGTTTGCTTACTTTGGGGTTAGATTCAGTTTGTGTAATTTGTCCAGAGATATTTATTTATTTATTTTATTTATTTATTTAACTATTCCAAAAAAAGTGCGCAACGCTGCTAAAGAAGTTTTTACTTCAAAAAGATTTTAATTTACGTTTTCACGTTTGTATATAAGCATAAAAGTCAAACGTCGCGTCGTGCAAAACTCAGGTTTGTCTTTATCATTAGAATACGACGGGTATTCCATAGATAAAGAGTACATTTCTGCGTAGTAAGTCTTTGATCTCTCTAAAATGCATGACTGGGACCATTTCAGATAGGATTTTAAGTAGGTACAAACGAAAAGATACAAACACACAGTTCAAAGGGGGACGTGAAAAATCAATAATAATAAAAAAGTATATCTGTCAAATCTTCGTTTATTCATATTTAGCAATATTTACTATTCAAAATTAATACACTTGCAAAACTCTTAAATAGACCCACCACTTCCACCACAGTCTTTTAAATAGAGAGAACACAGTTATAGCGTTCTAGGACTTTCCTAACTCACCAGCTATGAGTAACCTATACATAAGGCGGGGCGGAACGTGACGGTTCGGGGCACATCGCACTGCAAAGCACACTGAGGCGGACCGGGCCGCATCGCATCGGCGGATTTTTGTAACCTAGTTCCGAAGAGTAGTTTCCAAGAAATGGAGAGGCGACTCAACTTAAAAATTGTCAAGTATGGAAAGTGGCGCCCTTTGTAGTTGTCACACGAAACTTAAGCGTTAAAATGCCGTTAGTGATCTATCCTTTATAGTGATATCGTGATCTTTGGTAACTGTAAGCCGCATCAGAGAATGCGCGCGAGGTAACTCGCGGAAATCCACCACGGAAAAATCTAATGCGCCCTGGCTTAGTGGGCGTTGCTCTATACAAAATGTATGTGTGAGCGATCTAAGCGGATTATTGCGCTGCGATGCACCTCGTCCCGGCCTGTCCAAATGGGCTCTATCCTCTAAACTACAACTCACATAGTAGTAAAAAATAACTTAACGCTCGTATTCCGTAGAGGTAAGCAGAGGTACACCAGGGCACCAACGACTAGAATACTATTTAACTAGAAAATAATACCAAAACCTATATACTTTTATCTACAAATGTGTTAATACCATCATAATACTTGTGAAATATGAAATTACTTTCAGAAGCCGTAGATGATACGAATAAAGTTAATTTATACAATGGAAGGTTCCTTTATTAGTCCATCAGATTATACCCGGTATTGTGCGGTGCCATTAAAGGGGAAGTAACTTGGCTTTGTCTTTAGAAACAATCTTATCTCTCGCTATATACGTAGCGACTAACGCGTTAATCTAGAATGTATTCTATAAAAAGTAATGTTATTATCCGCGGTCCCCAGCTTAGTAAGCTTATTTAAAAAAAAGTATCTACTATCTTCACACCCACATCCCCGAAGAGGTTGGCAGATTCACAACCAGGGCACCCACGACTTGCCCAAGACACTAAGTCCCACAATGTGATAGGTGGCAAGCCTATCGCCAACCGGGCACTTATCCAATCCCGAGCAACTTTTTTTTGTTAGAAAATTGGAAAAACCATATTTTCTTTTTGTTGCCCTACACAGGAATCGAACCCGGGACCTCATAGAGTCAAGTCCAACACCTGGACCGCTACACCACAGATAGCTTGTTTAAGGATGCGCTTATGGTTAAATTTCCAGCTTTCCCCGTGTTGGTCTGGATCCTCTATGTAGAATAGACTATCTACCGTTCTGTCTGGTAGCTCATAAGATGCGACCAAAGGCGAAACGGGGTACGAGTACCAACAAGACCACCGTTTGTACAGTATTGTTGAGCACCTTGCAGGAATAGGGATCCACCGCCCTACCTATTCCTGCCACCATGTTAGCAATGTCATGTTCCGATTCATAGGGAAGGGCAGTAGTGCAACTTGCACAATTGGACTAACACCCCGGCTACATAATATCGACGTACCTATAACCTCTATGGTATCTATAGGCTATGGTTATCTCTAATAATCAGGGTAGCCGAGTGCTAGTTTATGAATGAATGAAGGAATGGATACACTTTATTATGCACCAACATTTACAAAATAATACACACTCTTTCACTCATAATAATATTTAACTGAAGTGCACAAAGGCGGTCTTATCGCGTCGGATATCGCGTTTACTATATTTTGCAATAAAAAAGTATTGTAGTTCGGTTTGGAACTTGACTTCATGAGGTCTTAGGTTCGAATCTAGGAACGGACAAGAAATAGAAAATGTTTTAATTCAATATTCCAATGAAAACAACGTTGGTTGGGATTCTTCTTTCTTTCTTTAGGTTATTGGCCTTCACGTTAGTATTTTGCCATTAGTCAAGTAGAAATTTGCATCAAACTTTAAATAAATTTCAATCAATTATAATTAGTCATCAGTCATAAGTCGTCAGTAAGTCATGTCTGGGTCTTAAGTAAACCGGTGGCTTCGTTACTCAAGCTCGTCTATTGAGATTTAGCGGCAGCGAGGAATTAGACGATACACCAATTTCTTCATGATTACTTGATTTGTGCACTTTCACTGAACAAAATTAATCTAATTCCCACCAAAATTAACTAATTTCACTCAATATAAACACGAAATTCAATAACTATGAAAAAATTACGACCATCTTCATTCACGATGGCGCCAAAACTCCTTGGTTCGGATTGGATATGCGCCCGCTTGGCGATAAACAACTCATCACATTGCGGGATTTAGCATTAGATTAGTAACTGGTGCCTGAAGGTACATCTACCTACTTATTTACGAATACGAGACTGAAGATACAATTAGCTAAGTTTAATTAACTGAAAATTAAAATTCTTCATTTTGACCGCCTCCTTGGTCTAGGCCTTTAGTGTGCAAGCATAACTCCAGCGACCAATCGCGAGGCTCAGGATCGATTCCCAAAGGGAGTAGGGATTTACCTATGTGATGAACCTTTGGAACATTCCAAGGTCTGGGTGTTTATAAAATTTGTTCTGGTATCTATTTAAGTATTTCTATGCATTGAAATCCTTGACTAACACCTATGATACAAGCATATAATTTGCTTAATTCAGGGTTAGATTTAATTTGTGGAACTTGTACGGAGATATTTATTTATTTGTTACTTATTTATTTAAACACGTTTTAAGGTTGCTTGTATTGTCTTCTGTAACATTTTTTTATATCTGTATAGCATAATTCAATTGTTCTAAACGAGGTAAATATAATTGAGAAAGTATTGTCTAACCTTCCACTAATTGAGGGTTGAATTGAAAGGAAATAACCATAACGCCATTACGTCAGCGCTTGCCGTTGGCGTGTTTCGTTTCGGAGGATAAGGTAGCCGGTAAACTTCCTTTTGCCCGAGGCCTAACATGCCTACCTCAGGTTTGCAACGCACCATTAACATCTTTGGTTTCTCTAGGCGGCGGTGTGGATTTCTTACCATCAAAAAATCCGTCTGCTTGTTTGCCTTCCAATATCATAAAAACAAATAAATACGCTAGTAGCGGCAAAAATTATTGAGATTTGTTCATTCTCTCTCTCAATTATTTTTTCAAGATTGCAAATGGTACCGAAATGGTCCACACAAGTTTTGTCAACATCCTACTAGTTTTCTATAAATTTTAAAGAAAGAAAAAAT
Organism: Calephelis virginiensis; assembly: GCA_002245475.1. NCBI lineage: Eukaryota > Metazoa > Arthropoda > Insecta > Lepidoptera > Riodinidae > Calephelis > Calephelis virginiensis. Next base: position 61,504 of record NJDC01003540.1, read on the forward strand.
TTCGCTCCAGACAGGATTCGAACCTGTAACCTTTCGTCTCAAGCCGACGAATGCTCTAATTGAGCTACTGAGGATTCAAGCCCCGTGGCGAAATTTTTAATTCCTTTCTAACCCGTTAACGCGGCGAAATTTTTTCTTTCTTTAAAATTTATAGAAATTTATCCCAAGCACAGGGCAAGTGCTAAAATAAAAATACGATCCTACTAGTTGTTTTAAACGACACTAAAAGGTTAAGTATAACTCAAAAATCACTAGTCATATCATGATAAGACTCATTAAGGTTTGCCTCGGATTCTTGACCTATCTTTCTAAAAAGAACCATCAAAATTGGCTATTGGAAGAGTCGCATAACAAACATTACAAAAAAAACATACTTTCAAATTAAGAACCTCCTCCTTGTTATTATCCTTAGAGTTGGCTAAAATTGCCTACAATTGTAGAATGAGTCTTTGTGGAAAAGTTCATTTAGTTAATATTTAGTTAATACATGTAAATTAACGGAATGCTAAAACTAAATGAGATATAATTAGCAATGGACAGCCGCGTTGAGTGGTTATTCATCCCATTATAATTACATGCAGCGAAACCACATCATAATATCACAAACTGATTATGTCTGTTGTGTCATGTGAGTGAGTTGTCATAATTATCACTAATATTTATTTAATTATTTATCGTGCACAAAACTGTAATAACAAAAGTTAATATATAAAAACACTAGCTTACCCATCAAACTTCGTATCGCTTGACATTAATGCTTCGGTAGTAGCGCAATCTGTCAGATCCAATGTGAAACATTCAAAAATCAACAACTACTTATTATTAAAAATAATTGAAAAAACATTTTCCAGGAGATCAACTTGTGAATCTAAACCATTCTCGAATGCCCTTGAACAAACACAAAAAAAATCATCAAAATCGGTCTAGTCGTCTAGAAGAAGTTAAGTTTTTTTTAGAAGAAGTTAACACACGAACACAAGAAATATATATATTAAGATACCAAAGGCGAACTTATCTCTTAAAACATTCCATCAGATATAAAATAAAAATAATGCTTTGAAGAAATGTAGAGTGCAAAGTGTATAATCAAAAGACTATATTAAAGGGTTGCAAAAAAATCACTATAACTCAATACAGTCCAGTCGTAACAATCGTAAAAACTATCAATCTATACAGTTGTAATAAAACTGTAGAAGAGTGAATTCTGCACATTGTAGATATTCAAAAAAATACTAAAAATAGAAATGGGCAGCTGCACATTCTTAGCATTCTTAGAATTTTTGTTTCTGACCGCGATTCAAGGCGAACGTACTGTACAGATCGTAACCTTGTTCAAAGGGGTTCCCGTGGGAGATAACTAAAAGTCAAAATATAGTTTGGGCTCTATAAATTATGAACGTGTAGTTCGATTTTTTTATTTGTTTTTGTACATGTTATGCTTCCATTTTTTCGAAGTTTTGTATTTTAGACGTTACAGTCGTAACAATGCTCAGTATAAAGTGACCAATTAACTTGAAATCCGTAATGTAGAGAAACATTTGAAATTACGGGCATCTAACACATATCATGCCATGCCCCTATAAGGTATACAGAGTATAGCTTATGGAGTAAACAAATTTCCCCATATCTGCTTTAAAATTATAACATTTTAACACAATACACTTCGGTACTTATGCCATTCACAGACGGGGTAAAACTATGTAAGTATAAAATACACTCTGTGTATTTCACTTATCAGAATAAGTGAATCTTTATAAATATAAAACTTGCTAACCTCATTCTCCTTCGTAAGTATTTCAGCTCATTCTCCTCCCTACCTAATACTCATCTTTTTTTCTTTATCAGGACATTTTGTTATAGCGTCTCTTACCAGAAGAGTCGTATGCTCTCTTTCACATAAAAAAAATCCAAACCTGCCGAGCTTCCTCATGCGTTATCCTTGTCATACGAGCAAGCTGGTCTCAGTTTCTTGACACTAGCCTCTGATTACACAATTTGATATTCAAAAGCAAAGTTGGCGATTGAATAAGTGACAATTTGGCTCACATCACTTTGTGGGACTTCGTATCTTTGGCTAGTTGTGGGTGCCCTTTTTGTACCCCTGCCTATATCTTTGGAGATACAGCGTGAAAATACTTTTTTCAACATATGACCATTCTCCATAGTGCAAACACAATTGCTGACATATTTCTTTTTGAAAAACTACTATCGACAAACAACAAAATATACGAGTACAGTCAAAACGCAATTTGGATCATCGAATGACATTCGACAGTAAAATAGAGTCGTAAATTATTCTAAATCCTCTGCCTGTAAATCTAAATTGCTCAATAAATTCGCAACGGATTATACAAAACCATTAGCAAGATTGTGTCGAAAAATAAACAACTTTTGAATCCAATAAAATGTTCAATTCACATATTTGCTCGAAACAAAAAACTGATTTTAATAATTTTTCATTGATTTCGTTTAGAATGAAAAAGAATAGTGTTTTAAATCGATATATATATATAATAGTTTTGACAATTTCTTATAACTATTTTTGAATTTGTTCTTATTTTGCATTTTTAAATTAATTTATATAATTATATAATAAATTGCCCCCGTTGGTCCGGGCTCCTTTGCAGATAGTTTCGCAGCGATTCTCGTCAGGATTAGTACAACCGCCTAACCTATTCCTGCTGCTATAACGACTGTTTGTAGAATAAGGTAGCCGGAAAACTTACTTTTGTTCGAGGACCAATAACCCAGCCTCAGGTTGATAACGCACCATTACCAATTTTGGTGTTTCTAGGCGGCGTGAATTTCTTACCATCAGTAAATCCGTCTACATTGTTTATAAACAAGAAGAGACAAACGAGCAAGTGGATGGATGAAACCTGATGAAAAGTAATCACCGCCGCCCATGGACATCCGCAACACCAGGAGTATCACAGATGCGTTGCGACTATAAGGAATGAATACGCTCTTTTCTTGAAAGTTCCTAAATCATAATCGTTTGGGAATTTGGGAATACTACCCTCGGTAACTGATTCCACAAAGGTGTTGAGCGGGTCTTCGGAATCGCACAATTGTAGATCGCCACGCATCAAGATGACGGGCATGATTCTTTAAACTTTGACGCGATGTCCGAAAGTGGAAATCAAACCAAACAACTCAGAGAATTCCCCATGATAGATGCGGTAGAAAACACTGAGTGACCCAACATTTCTACGCATTACCAAGGAATCAAGCCGATTGGTATTGTATAAATAAGCCCGATCATTGACAATTCGAGTTTCTATTGTATAAATTCTACGTTAAATGCGGTCAAACAGAAAGAACTGGTACTGTGGAGACCCTGCCCAGAGTTGAGAACAGTACTCTATATTGACCGCCTCGTTGGTCGAGTGGCTAGCGTACACGCTTAACTACAGCGATCAACCACGAGGCTCGGGTTCGATTCCTGACGGGGGCAGGCATTTGTGTAATGAACATTTAGATGTCTGCATTTCCGGGTCTGGGTAGTTACTAAATTTATTCTGGTATCTATTTAAGTATTTCTATGTATTAATATCGTTCACTAATACCCATAACACAAGCATATAATTTGCTTACTTTGAGATTAGATTCAATTTGTGTAACTTTTCCAGTGCAATTTATTTATAGAAGGCCGAATTTGCACTTTGTATAGTTGTCAGCGATGGGTTGGCTTGAAATACTCTCTTACGGCCAATATTAATAATCAATCCTAATCCAAAACTTGCTGTCCAAGATTGATATTTTGATCCATTTTTATGTTATCGCTTGTTATCTGTGGACAGGATAAATATGGCAATTAGGTAAGGGACAGGCCGCCAGATATGCAGCTTTCTAGATTGCTTGAAATCCATTAGATTAAGATACATTATTAACATTGGCCGTTAGTTTACTGAGCACACCAAGTTTTTTAGAGGCTATTTTAGCCTTCTCCTCCAGATGACCACGTAATTGAAAATCACTCGAAATGTTAATATATATATATATTATATACCAATGCAGGCTGTGGAAGTTAGGCAAACGCTCTCAAATCGAGGAGATGCTATAATAGGAGTGGTTTTTGTATCTTACTAGGGTTAAATTGCACCAGATTCCTCGGGCCCCGAAACGAAATTTCGGACAAAATATTAAGCAAAAAAGATAAAAATAACTTTCGGACAAAAGATAAAACTTAAGACACAAGTTGGTTCCAGGTCAAGATGAGATTTTCCCGAGATATATTATGCCGGCCAGAGTTAAACGCTTCCCCAGAAGGGTCGTCTGCATTGCAAAATTTGCCTTCCAATACCAAAAAAAAATAACAATTAACTTTATAATAGTAATAAACAAGAAAGGAGATATTGTATCAAATAGGCTCCTAAACCACTGCACCGATTTGAAAATTATTTCACCATTAGAAGCCGACATGGGCTGTATTTGACACACAAGGTGTAAAAAGATTAACTAAAAAATGTCTGTCGTTGCATACGTGGTGGAAACTACATAAGTCACACTATAAGTTTTGCGTAACTTAAAAAAAACCACGTGTTATGACCAAAATACTATGATTATTGCTTTTCAAAATAATCTCCTTTATATTTTAAATATTTTTTCATGCGATCGAACCATTTTTTAAAACAGGAGGACCACAGATTAGACGGCATGTTTAAACGCTATCACTGCCTCTTCGGCGTTGGTAAAAGTAAAACCTCTCATGAAATCTTTGATTTTGGGGAAAATACAGAAATCACAGGGTTCTGGGTCTGGCAATGCGCAGGATGAGTAACAAGATGTACTTTTTCGGAAGCTGAAAATGGCTTTGTTTTATTGGCCGTGTGTGTTGTTTTATTGTGCGTGTGTATCATGATGTAGGAGAATGCGGCTTTTGTGTCGTCTTTCGCATTTTTTTTCTAACACCCTGGGTAAACAAATGGTAGAATACCACTCGGCATTACCATTTAATACTTTTGATCATCAAGTGGTCTGTTGTACAGATGGGACCCGTAGCTGAGAAAAAAAACTCGATCATTTTTTTACCAACGTTCCTCGCCTGTTTCCCTTATGTTGGCCTGTTCTCATTTTCAAACATCCATTCACAAGATTGCTGTTTTTTATTTAGGTTCAAAAGAAGAAATCCACGTTTCGTCTCCTGTGACAATGTCATAAACAGCATTAGAATGTCCGTGGTCGTACTTCAGTAGCATCTGTGAGACATTCCACGCGAGCCTGTTTACTCGCGTGGAAGCTGAGCTGGTTCGCTGTCAGTTCATGAGGGATCCAACGAAAACAACGTTTCCGAACTTTCAATTATTCGTGAAACAATTTCTGAATTTGGCTCATACCAATCCCCAATAGTCCTCAAATTGTCTCTTAGGTAATCTGAGGGTATACCTGAATTAACTGCTTAACAGTAGCCACATTATTTTCGTTGATGGCAGTTGCACCATTGGAAGCCAATGCTATCCCTGATGAAAATAGGCTACTTATTAAAGCGGGACTATGCTTTATTTCCACGGGACACTGGGTAGTAAAAATTGTCGTTCAGATACCTACTTATTTCGCACTACTTCTAAAAGACTAAACTGATTGGGATAAACATTTTATATTGATATTTAGATGGTTTCCTGAAGGATTTAAAAACACAATTTGACCGAGTAGGTGGAGCTGGTGTCGTTATATCAGCTACACGTTAATGATAAAAAGGAAATATTTGATTAATTGTGTGTTTGTTTGTCTGCTTTTAATAGGCTCTGAAATTGCTGGACCGATTTAAAAAAAAATTTACAATTAAAAACAGACATTATCGATGATAAACTTACGTTACGTTACGAAGCTTCGTTATTTCTATGATAAACTTAGAAATTTGTACATCTGTGCGAAGCCTTGACGGGCTGCTAGTTTCTATATATATTAGATAGAATACTTGCTGCTACCCGCGTGGTTAATGGTCCCATAATATTCTTTTGGGATAAAAACCATCCTATGTGGAACCCTCTAAGTGTGTGCCAAATTTCATGAAAATCGGTTCAGCAGCTTTTGTATGAAGGAGTAACAAATAAACAGACATACAAACTTTCGAATTTATAATATTAATAGGAAATAGAATAATATATAGAACTAGGTGTAAATTTTAATCATCATATCATTTAGAAGTTATTACTGTTGTCATTAATTTGTTATTATTCTATCAGTGTTATTAAATGTCATGTTTATTCATTTTGATCTACTATAATGTATTCTAAAGTCATATGTTAATATATTAATTCTTTCTTCGTATTAAAATTAAATACGTATTGTTATTTTCCTTCAATGAAAACTATCATAATTTTTAAATATTATTGATTATGCTGTGTTCTAGGATTTCAGTTTGATATTTGAAACGACAATTAACTAAATTACCTTTATTAACAACACTGTTCTTAGTAAATAAATACTATCAAGTAGGTACCCAAATTATCGCAACACTGTACAATCACTTTATCAGGGAGCACGCAATAGCTCCCAACAGGACGAGCAATGCGAAGGCAAGGGCACTAGCTAACTACTTCTTATCACAGCGTTTAGTCGTTTTCTGACCTTCATATCTTGGGTTTGGATTAAACCAAATAAGCATAATGTTCTGTAGTAAACTTATTAAACATATACCGTCTTATTAATTAACATGGGTGTCCCCCAGGGCACTGGGACCATGTTTGTTTCTAATTTACATAAATGACATGCCTTGGAAAATCATGGAATAGTGTTGTTCTCGGGTCACACTTTACTATAATTTAAAGTTAAAAGACGACTGGCTAAGTATGACGAACGATGCGATATATTTTGAATTTAAATTTTGGACTTAACTACTCGTAGGTTCAAACTAGTATTACAGGCTTTATCTTAATGGAATACAGATTACTCTATACATCTACTTCTCCTTTACTCTGCGATTACTAATAAGACGGTTATAAATTTAACTGTTTAGACAGCGCTAATACTTAAGACGTTATGGATATTTCAAAACCCCTGATTGCTTCACTAACTCGCTGAACTATAAAAAAATTCGTATGGTACTTTCTGAAGTCCGTTAAAATTGGCATTTGTAATAGAAGCTAATATATACAAACAAACAAGGAAGATAAGTCTGAAAGTTGGAATGTTTATACCCTAAGGGCACAAATTAAGGGACGAAAGTTTATATTAAGTTTGTCGTTTTTCTTATCCACATAACCTTGGTTTAGTTTATACAAGATAAACGAAATATTCATATTTTTAAATAATAAAAATTCTTTATTTAAAAATATGAATTTTGGGAAGTGCTACCAAGCGCCGACCATGGAAAATATCAAATGTATAAACGAAATACTCAGGTTATTGTATGTATAGGGAATTTATTAAACACCAAAAGTTTCAACCACACAGGTTTAACACTAAAAATGTTATTGACATCTAAAAAACGCAAATTTTGTGACTGAAAAATTCACTAAAAAATCTTCAAAATTCAAATCATCTTCCTGACGTCCATAAAAGCTGAAATTTGGTTTGTAAGCTAATATTTGTACAAAAATAACGAAAAATTCTGAAACTTGAAACCTTTATAACCTCAAGGCATAAATTAGAGGCTGGGTGTTTCTACGGATGTCTAAAATTCAAGAATACTTCTGACAGTCCAAAAGAGCTGATTTTTTATGAAGGAAAATGAGTACAAAAACTTTAAAAAAGTTTTCTAAAATTCGGAACTTTTATCATCCTTTACCAAAAAATAGGTTTGTATTTTTTACGTAATAACATAGCCAATAAGCACACTCCTGATGGTAAGAGCTAATGTTGGCTAAAAGACAACATAGATGTTGTAGGTGCGCTGCTACCTTGTGACCGAGATGTTAGGCCAATCGTGCAGGTATATCGGCTACCCTACCCTCTAGACCGGAACATGACATTGTCATTATGAAAGTAATATAAGTATAAAAGTAAACTAGTACATCATATAGGTACAAATGTTAAAATCCGTGTTAGTCCGAGCTCCTTTGCAAAGTAGACCATCTGTCTTCCCGCCAGGCAGGCTGTTCATAAAAGCGAGCATAGGTTTACCTTAGACTCGCCGGAGTGGTACCACTGCCTTACCTTTTCCTGCCACCATAACATCAGTGCTTACCGTCGACGTGTTCCGGATCAGAGGATAAGATAGCCGGTAAACTTAAAACTTACTTTTACTCGAGGCGCATCATCTCGGCCTCAGGTTGGCAACGTACCATTACCAACTTTGCTGTCTCTAGACGGCCATCAGGAAATCCGACTACTTGCCTTACAATATCATAAAAAAATTGGCCAATTACAGATCGATATATCTGGTTATTATTAAGAAAAATAGGTCACGATCCCGGGTGGTCTATGTGGGACCATTTTGAAATCAACTAACTTTCGAAAAAAAAATATCAAATCGCGATGTGGAAATGAAATTATTGGAGCATGTTTTTGAAGTTTTATTACGATAAAATTGTTACCTCTTTATATAAGGATTTTTTTAAAACGTGTGCTTAGCTGCTGGTATATATATACGCAGGATATTCTCTTATTACCTAGGCACCTTTCAAGTTTTCACCCCAATAACATGCATACAAAATATATTTTATGAAAATAAATCTTTCATATCGAAAAACCATTTTCATTAAACCATCACAATGGCTTGGCATTGAATGTATTAGTGGCAGGTTTTTTTATATTTTTAGGTAATCGTGCAATACTGGTTTAACGAGGTCAAGCCCCAAAGTTTTTTTTAACGTAAGAAGTCAAGCAAAGACGCGAGAGTTTATAATATCACGTACCTCTCTTAATGTTTTAATCTGCACATCAAGAGGCAGGAAAGGTCATTAGATGCAATGGGTTATTACCGACCTAAATATTAATGATGTCTAAGACAAATCTAAACAAACAAATTTTTGCAAAATCGACAAAACAGTTCTCGAGTTATAGGTTTTGTATATGTACTTACATGTTACTTATATACATTTAAAAGCAATCCAAGAATACATTTCCTACTTTAATATTAGGTTAAATATTTTCTATAAAATGAATTTTCCACTGTTATATTTTCCAGCGAAAACTTTTTATACTATTTTGTAGAAGTTTTTATCACAACCAACCCCAAGGGAAATTTGTTCGAAGTTTGAAATAGAAGCTAGGCAAAAAGTTTTCGAATTTGTGTCACATAAAGTATTTGTTTTAGGAAACACTAAATATAACCCAGAGATTATTCTGTGCGTATTTTTTTCTGTGAGTCTCAAACAAAAAAACGAACGTGAAACAGACAAAAGCAGTTTTACCCTTTTTCTTATCTTTAAATCCTTCCCTGGACTTGAACAAATAATTTAAAACCAAAGTTAGTCTAATCGGCTTAACTGTCATAGAGTTTTAGCGAGACTAACGAACAGAAATTGACTTTCATATATACAGACTAGCTGTCCCGACGAACTCCACCCGCTCTGTTTATATGGGAAAACTTAAAATGTTATTTTTCTGAGTTTCCTAGCAGTTTTTGCCTTTTTTCTTATCTGAAACCTTTCCTGGACTTTCACAAATACTTCAAGACCAAAATCAGCCATATCGATGCGGCTGTTCTCATACAGCAATTGATTTTTATATATAAGAGAAGATAGATAGATAAAAATGGCATTTACAAATTTTTAATTATTGTATTGTTGGACTATCAATGCTATAGGAAAAGTGAGTAATCTCCTTCAACCTACAATATCAGAGCCCTCACCATGAGTTTACGGCTTGTCAAGGTAACTATACTCGCTACCGTCTCTGTAAATTATTTGTATGAAAACTTTAAACAGCTCCTCTATTGATAACTAAGAGAAACACATTTTTAGACCAAAAGTGTCATAGATTTCAACACGTAACTTACCGAAGGTAATCTATACAAACTCATGGTAAAGGCTCTGAATTTGTGTAAAACATATCAAAAACTGCTGTTTTTTAAATTTCGAATTTCTAATATCCTCAAATAAAGTATTATTTTGCGCTATAATACGTATAATACGTTAATAATCATGTTATGAATGAAGACGACACCGAGCCCTGTACTTTTTCCGGGATAAACCATTAGGACGATAACCATATTTACTAATGGCCTTTTATAATGGAATCATAACAGAAGCTTATTGTAATGACCCTAACCCTGATGGAAAAAGAAAGTAAAGTTTGAGGTAGAGACACACGAAGCTATGAGCAATTTACTTTTAAAAGATCCAGATGCAGATCATACAGTTCTAAAACAACAAAGTGAGTATATTATCGCGCTTATTTCGAATTCCTGGTAGGCAGAGGCACAACCAAGGCACCCACGAATATCCAGACCCTAAGTCCCACAATGTGATAAATGGTAAGCCTATCACTAATCATCAGACACATAATAAGAAAATCGTAAAAAAACAAAAAAAAATTTTAATCGTTGACCCGTGGTACAAACCCTGGACCTCAAAATCATGTCCAACATCAGACCGTTACACCTCAGACGAGTTAAAAAAGAAAAACATAGTCATATAAGTTGATATTTTGTGTAGGAATGAAGAAAATTGTGGTTGACAGTGGTACTTTATGTTGACGGTTAATTTTTAAAATGTGTAATTTTTTTAAAAAACCGGCAAAGTGTGAGTCGTACTCGCGCACGAAGATTTTCGTACTATCATCTCTAATAGGAAATCACGTTTATTGTAGGTATACCAATTTTTAGTTTTAGTTGTGATATAAATAATTGCTTAAATCGCGTTTGTTGTATGGGATTTTTAATATTTATTTAATTGTTATTTAACCATTTATTTTGAAAGGTAAAATACAAGTAAATATTCTGTAAAAATTTGAAGCGTCTATCTATTACCGTTTGTAAAATTGAGCAAATAAATACGAAAAAAACATTCATTGTACCTTAATATTTTTAGTATTTGTTATTATAACGGCAAAGGAAATACATCATTTGTGAAAATTTCAGCTTTCTAGCTATCCCGGTTTATGAGGATCAGACGGACAGCGGAGGCTTAGTAATAGGGTCCGTTTTTACCATTTGGGTACGGAATCCTAAAAATAACATAAATATGGTTTCATTTTATAAAGGAGTTAAGTTTTTTGCGTGAGACCCGTGAAAATATAAACATATATTTTATTTATTAGTCTGATGTTTTATTAGTTTATGATTTATTAGTGTATTGTAAGGCAAGTTAAATATTATGTATGAGGATATTTATTGTTATGTCATCTTTTACAATTTTGTAAGAACATATATTAATAAAGACAATCTTTGAGTTACAGTTATCACATAAATGCCCATCCCATTGGGAATCGAAGCCCCATTTCGCCGTTAATAGATAGACTTAGGCATACACGGGGTACGCTAGCCACCCGTTCATCGAGGTGGATAAATATTTGTTTATTAAAAAAAGTGTCTTCACGCCCATATCCCCGAAGAGGTAGGCATAACCAAGGAACCCACGACTAGTCGAAGATACCAATCCCACAATGTGTTAGCAAGCCTATCGACAACCGGGCACATATCTAATCCCGGGCAACGCTATTTATATTAGATAATTGAAAGTACTCTTTTTCTATTTTTTTTGTTGGCTGATCCAGGGATCGAACCCGAGACCTCAAGAAGTCAAGTCCGACGCCGGACCACTGAACCTCAGAGGCGATTTATTTTTATATTAAAACAGTAACTATTTTGTGTATATAATCTAACCACGAAAAGTCACTTCAACGTGTATACGAAGTCACGGGCTTGAGTTAGTTACAATTAACTAGCGGCCCGATACGTGCTTCACTATATATATGACTAGAGTACTTTAAAGCTTGTATATGACCGTATGAATGACACACCACAACAAAACAAATTTCATTATGACAGTATAATTTCCATCTGAAAAAAGTTTAAATTTACCCATTAACTATCCTTAAATACCCATTAACAAAATGATCCGCCATTTATTGAATTAATTTTTGTTACAAAAAATGTGATAAATTAAGAACCACTGGACCGATTTTATGCAAACTTCACATAAATCATCTACCAAATAGTCCAAACAAAGCCTAAACATTTGGTTTGGATAGGTAACGCCTGATTTATAAAATTACGATGAAAAATGTCATTTATTAGTATAAATTAAGAGATATTTTTGTTCAGACCTTACTATTTCAGACTTAATTTAATGAAATCCAATCCATTGGAACCTTTCAATTAAAAATTTCATTATATCATCATCTGATAAACGTGCGACGTTAATTTAAATTCGAACTAAAAACACCTTGCACGTTTTCTGTTTGCATATTAAAATTGTCATACGTAAATTTTTATATATTTTTAAAGTTAAAAGACTACTTTAAGCTGAATATACTTTTACCTGACCTGACTTTTAGCTGACCCGATAGACGTTTTTTTAACGCGAGGAAATTCTCATTGGTATCCACTTTCAGGGAAAATGGCGGGTTTCCGCGGACTCATACCGACTAACACCACATGGTGGCCTCTTTTTTGCCAGGTGCCGGCGCTGTTAAAACGTTTTCACATACATTTACGACCCCAGCTGTGCTGGCTCTTGCGATCCCCGCGACTCAGCCTACTTAACAGGAGACGCAGATCGTCTTAAGTGGTGCGCGGTGACATTAACTGCATCACTTCTGGTTGTCATTGGTAACAGGCACTTCGTAACCGTTACGACCCCATTATATGGTGGTCTTGCCCACGTACCTCCTTTTCAGACTTTATAGCCGGCTTCAAAAGGCGCCGACCCTATCTGATCGTCGTGTCCCTTCTCAGACATAAAAGGGTATTAAGAAGCAGCCATCCTGAAACAGTTTTCTTCTCCGAGGGCACATGAATACGCCAGGTACTAAAACCCCCGCCGCGACAGCTTGTTCCCATTAGAAAGGGGGGTCAGACGTTGTCCTGTCTTAACAATGAATATAGGACTGTCGATCAAGTGACAGTTTTGTAACTGTCACTTGATTGACGGAATTATTTGATAGATATAAAAGAATGCCGTGTGTGTAACTAACAACTAACTCTATAACTCACGTCATAAATCAAAAACGTCTGAATCGATTTGGGTGAAAATTGACAGAGAGATAGCTTAGAACGAGGAGATGAAATAAAGGTAAGGAAACTAGGAAAAACAGCATACTATTTTTTTACTCAACGGGTGGAACAAAGTTCGCCAGAACATTAGGTAAGTAATTTATAATCACGTTAAGTTTTCTTAAACTTTGTAATGTTCAGCGAAATTTACTTTTTTTTTTGTAAAAACCTTTTCCTGACAGTAATCAACACAACCAAAACAGAATTAACGAAATTGTGCAATACTCATATGTAATCCTTTTATCGAGAAGTACCTACTACTGTTTTATAAAAGTAGAACGAAATTATTTAAAATAAATTTTATATAAAAACAGCGTAGGTCCACTTTTTCACTCTATCTGGTTAAAACCCGCAGAATAATTCAGCAGTCAAACCTATCAAATCATTTCAGAAGCAAGTAATGGAGTCATCGTATCCCAAAAACCACTTTCATGTGAACAAAATCCTAGTATCTGTAAGACTATTAATCTTATAGAAAAGACATTTTAAAAGTCGAACCACTTGTCGAATCCGTCTTCTGTATCCTTATGTATTATTCAACTAAAAGAATTCTAACTAAAGGGACACTATGTATTATTCAGCCTAAGCCACCGAATAAGTAACAGTACTAATGTACCGAAGACTCACTCCAACATAACATGAGCTTAAGTATAAAAAGATACATATAATTTCTACAGCGTTCGCGTTCAAACAAAATTGAAACCTAACAAGTTATCTCAAGGCTGAGTGACCTTAAAAAACGAGACGTCAATTATTGAATGTGGTGTCAACTAGGATTCAGTATTCGAGCAATATTATTTATTATTTAACATAATCTTTCTTTATGTTAATTAATGACAGTCAAGCAGACAAGTGTTCTGGTATTAAGAAATACAGAATAAAGAAGAACGATGCAGGTAGCGTGCTTTCGTAACAATGTGCAGATGACAAAACTTCTGACTGTTTTGCCTAAATACTGGCCATACATATCTTTCAATCTAAGTGAATTCTCTTGTCTGAAAATATCACAAATGTAATTTCTTATAAAAATGTAACAGCATACCAACCAGCGAAGTATTAAACCAACGAAAACCTAAATAAAATATTTTGTCGCACAAAGATAGCATAGAATTATTTAGACAACAATTAATAATCTCAGCGCAGTGAAACTGCAGAAAACCGACTGCAATTTCATAACAACGTCACTACATTCTTTTTGATAAAGATCACAATATGACTAGTGGTTTTTGAATTTTACAAGTGATATTGCCCGCGACTTTGTATCTTATTTTTAAGTCATGAATGTAGACTAATACTTAAGAGTCATGAAAATGTTTGAACAATTTACACTAATTTAATTCATGTAAAATAAAATGTACTTAATTCTACTTCAAATTTCTCTTTTCTTTTACAATTTTTTAATGTTATATTTATTGATTTTGCTTATTGTTGAACGTGGATATCTAAATAAAATACAGTTGATTGAGTAAATAAATCTAGTCCTTAAATGTGTTTATATATTTTAATGTAGTAGTATCTTCACGCCCATATCCCCTAAGAGGTAGGTAGAGGTACAACCAAGGCACCCTCGACTAGCCGAAGACACTAAGTCCCACAATGTGATAGGTGGCAAACCTATCGCCAACCGGGCACATTTCCGATCCCGACCAACATTTTTTTTTTAATTTAGAAAATTGGAAAAATCCAATTTTCTTTATGTTAGCCGACCCGGGATTCGAACCCAGGACCTCATGCAGTCAAGTCCAACACCCGGACCGCTAGATCACAGAGGCGACTATATTTTAATGTGATTAAAATTATTGTAATATTTTTGGACATTTTATATTTCATTTCTATTTAGACTGGATTAATTATTATTTTGTAAAGTGTAGATAGTGTAGATAAAGGCCAGTGATATCAACAGAGAGGCATTCTTCTGTTATTTTTTAAAGTGTGAACATTGTTCATTGAGATATAATGAAATTAAAATTAATTATTGTGAAACTGTTTCTATTTGCCATGGACCACAAATATAATAATGGTAACGAGGCCGAGATGTTGAAGTGACTTTGTGGGTGTGGATCCCATAGTAAAAGATATATTAAATATTGTCTCAGACTATAAGCTACTAAATAAAATTTAATAAAAATCCATTCGGTAGTTTTTTCATGGAAAGTTAATAAACAAAGTGACAAAAATTTTAATAACGATTTGGTTCAATATCCTGTACACAATGGGTATGTTATATTTTTTTTCAACAAGTATTTTATAGTGTACAGACTTACACACACTTGAGTTCTCTTATATGCACAGACAATGTATTTTTTTATGACTATTAGAGGTCAATCCTCTATCTTAATTAATTTAGCAGCTCTTAAGAGCTGCCCATTTGAGAGGCAAGTTGATCTAGCGTACACAGGGGACTCGGACCAAAACGGGAAAGTTTATTGGCCAGTTGTTTAATTGAGGAAAATACTTTTATACAAAGATAGTACGATTACGAACCAGTTGTTTTAAAACAGGTACGTAAAACTAGTTCATATTTGAAGTATAAACTACATTAACAAAATCTTATTATACCTGTATCTCATTATATTATCGTCTCTGTAGTCCAGCGGTCCGTCGTCGGAATTGACTTCTTGGCAACAAAAACAACAAGAAAATGTGCATTTTCCTAATAAAATTAACGTTGCCCGGTTGCCCTGGTTGTGCCTTTGCCTGCCACTTCTTTTTTTATTATAAATATGGAAGGATAATTTTTACTACCCGCTGTACAGTGGGAATGAAGCATTTACCCCCGGTAAAAAGTATCCTATGTTTATCAGGGATGATGTCGACTTTTAATGGTAATAGATTTTTTCGAATCGGTATAGTGGTTTCGGAATACAAACAAACAATCAAATATTTCCACTTTATTATTAGTATAGATTAAATTTAAGACTTAAGTTACGTTAGTAACTAAAAACGTGACCAACATATGAAAATAGTCCTACTTTTTTTTAAATTTTGTGTTTAAATATTAGGAGGTTAATTCTGTTTAACATTTTTGAAAGTTTAAAAATATGAAAATTAACGATACTTTTATAACTTTCATGTCAAATTATCCTACTAATAAGCCATAAAACTGTGAAGCAAAAGTTTTTTTTATCCATAATAATTTAGTTGCAATAAAACTACGTAAAAAGCCTTCAACTATTTACTACGAGTACCACATCGTGCTTTGATAAGTATTTTTTGGAAAGATAGCTATTGCTTCCGTCATGATCACACATACACTTTATTAACATCCACTTGTACTGTTTTTTCACTAGTTCTGAAAAAAATTAAGCACATAAATAAAACTAAGTTTTTTTGTTTTCGAGGCTAGCGAACAAGCACACGGGTTTCCCACTGGTAAGAAAAATCCTGTAGACACCTTATGTTTAGATGTTCATCGCGGTTCTGCAGCCCGTTTTTTATGCTTATTGCGCAAATCGATCTGCTACCCTATTCTGCAGCCGAAGCGTGACAGTCATTATAGTAACAGGAATAGATAAGGGCATCCATACACTGGCAAGTTGCTATTCAGCACTCCACCACTAGTGGTTAAGTTGGTTACGGTTACCATTCAACTATACTCGCCTCTCACGAGCTGCCTGGCAGGCAGGCAGGTCTATTTTACTCAGCCGACCTGAACCAACATAAAGAAGCTATTTGTCAAGAACACGTCTAGGATTTTTACAGGACGAATCATCTCATACGCACGAGGCTCTCACGGAGGCAATCTGACTTATAAGCAATACAGATGTCATAGATGCTTTGCTGCGCTATGAACGGGATGTTAGGCCTAATGTGCATGTACACCTGCTACCCCACCTTCCGGAGCTAGCATTCTACTGCAAGGATCTTTGTTTATAATGTCCCTTATAACCTATGCTTGCGTCTGGCAAGCTGCCAGGAAGGAAACTGGATGGTCTATTCTACACATGGGAGCTGGATCAACACGGGGAACTTTTTTATCCATAGGGTCAAAAAAAATGAGAAAAACCTCGGATCACCTGCAACTGTTGCTCAAGACGAAGCAGAGGCTGGCAAATAGTTAATCTATTAAAATATTTAATAAAAATAACTACGTTACTAAAAACCGACTTCAAAACTAAAAAGTAAAAAATAAGAAAGATTTAATACTAATTTTATACTACCTATTATTTATATGTGCTATTTACTTATAAGTTTGAAGTCAGTGCCAAGCCAATATAATACTTAGGTACTTATTTTATTAATAATTTTTAGTTGCAGGTTTGGCACCGACTTCAAAACCGTTAGTAAATAGCACATATAAATAATAGGGAGTATATAATTAATATTAAATCTTTGTTATTTTTACTTTTTAGTTTTGAAGTCGGTTTTGAGTAACGTAGTTATTTTTATTTAATACTTTTTAGATTATTGCTGTTATGATTTAATTTCATAATAATAAACATCGGAATAGGTGAAAGTAGACAAAAAATGCTCATAAAATGAAAACTAATAAACTTATCTGCATCAATTTTTTATGGGACCTATACGAAACTATTCCGCATCAAACAAAAACAAGGATTATGTAAATCGGTTCAGATACCACGGAGAAATCGGTGTACATATATAAAAAACAAAATATTCCGGCCGAATTGAGAACCTCCTCGTTTTTTCGAACTCGGTTAATAAATTTGACCGACTCATTGGTTGAGCGGCTAGCGTACACGTCTAACTATATCGACCAACCGCAAGGCTCGGGTTCGAGTCCCGACGGAGGCTGGCATTTGTTTGATGAACATTTAGATGTCTGCATTTCCGGGTTTGGGTGTTTATTAAATTTATTCTGGTATTCATTTAAGTATTTCTATGTATTAGAATCGTTGATTAACACTCATAACACAAGCATATAATTTACTTACTTTGGGTTTAGACTCAATTTGTGTGACTTGTCCAGGGATACTTATTACTATTATTATAATCTAGGCTTTCTTTTTTTAATTTATTTCTTATATTGACTTCGCTTTCGTTTTCACTTTTATGATTTAAATTGAATAATAATACATTGTCACCGGCCTCGTGTCATCCATTAGCCGTTAATCTTGCATTTAAATCAAAATTTAAATACATTACAATAACCGTATATTGGTATTTTTGGTTCTGGCTCATAAATCTTTTATTTATAAGCGTAATTAATTTTTATACGAAAATTATGATAATCTATCTCAATAACCTTTAATAACAAGAAAAATTGCGCAAGTGATTGTAATAGAAAAATATGTCTAAATATGGCTATTGGCTCTAGCATTGATCTAGCAGTCCGGTCGTGGGCTTGACTTCATAAAGGGACCGGGATTGGAAGTATATTTTTAATTTTCTTATAAAAATAATAGGCTTGCAACCTATCACATAGTGGGATTGAGTGTCTTCGGCTACCGCCAAAGAATTATGTCTGTGCCTACTCCTTCGG
>NJDC01003543.1:4660-40356 GCA_002245475.1 Calephelis virginiensis
GAAGGGTAATGTGTGTGTGGTAATGTCCCCTAGGTGTTCCTAATACATTTAGTAATAAATTTTACCAATACAAAATTAGAACTGTTCGGATTTTAAGATTAAATATTGGAAAATCTTAGAATCACAACACATAATGACGTTATTATTAAATACTCATATTTATCTTTTCCTTGTTTTTTACTTGCCCTATATAAATGCCAATGCCAAACCATGAAATGTTATCAATGTTACTAAAAATGTATGCGGGAAAGTCAAACATTGATATCAGTTCGTTTTCCCTGTTTAAGTTTATTTAGTATTTCGCACCTAATTTCTGTTCCACAGACGCAATTGACTTATCTCTTACAAGCGTCGAGTTTCCATTCGTTAATTACTTTATGATGATATCTACTTATGGAGCACACTGAAAATTTTGCGTTAATGTTTAGTAAAACTAACCTAACTAATGCCTAACTAACTAATGTTTAGTAAACTAAGTATAAAATAACACATTTACTAATTTTAGGTACTAGTTAGCAGTGTTTCCAAAACATTACGACTTAGGTATAATAAAGAGGTATGTACTCTTATGAGGTCAGCAAAGCGTATGTGCGTTTCAGGTGAATCAGCAGGAGGTCATCCCATCTGGTAAACTGCTTGCTTCCATGCCTCCGCCTTTTTAAAATATTACAAAGTATCTTCACGCCCACATCTCCGAAATTTACGAGGGCAGAGGTAAAACCAGGGCACCCACGACGACAAGACACTAAGTCCCACAACGTGATAGATGCAAGCCTATCGCCAACTGGGCACATATCCAATCCCGAGCAACATTCTTTTAAATTAGAAAATTGGAAATACAACATTCTCTTTTTGTGGCCCGACCCGGGATTAGCATCTGGGACTTCACGAAGTCAAATCCAACATTTGGATCGTTAAACCACAGAGACGATTATTTTTAGTACGTTATTTACAACCTAAAGTGCAAAAACCCGTCTTTAATATTAGCTATGTCAGTAAAGTTTGCAGCATTTGCAGTAAGTACCTACTCATTATTAGGAATGTATGCTTCAAAAATAAGTTGACATTATAGTCTGTATCAGGTTTTAATGAAGGTTGAACTTTGGCGTACTTTATTCCTTGTTTATTAATAAGATAGCAAGAAACCCGACTTCGATTTTAGAATTAGGTATGTTGTGTGTGTATATCCCTTAACGTATATACTATCCTTATATAAACACTGTACTTATTAAAATATAGTCAGTATAATCTCAACACTCGGTATTTAATTTACTCCTATACCCCGCCTTACATGGCGACCCTGCCAAGATATTATTACATTAGATTTTTTATTACATTAAATTATGTTATATGTATTTTATATATGTTATTATATATGTTAGATAAGTATGCATCAAAAACAATTTGTCAAATCTTGATCAAATTTAAACGGACAAACCTGGAAGAATCTACTATTACTATTATATTACTATTATATTGAAATACTCTTAAAAATCAAATCGAAACACAAGGTAATGACCGTAGTTATTTATTAAAGTTAGTTATTACTACAGCCTTTCACCTTCCTTAGGAGAACCCGACTTTACAGACAACCGCTTTTTTTCTTTCGAAAATAGTAACGTAGTTGTGTGTTTATAAATACATTTCAATGTGTGTTTTTTTTTCGGTAACATTTTGCCAATAAAAAAATACAGTTTGCTCAGTGCAATCAAGTATTTGCTAAATAGCTTTGAAAACGCCAAATTTAGCTCTACAAATGCCAAAACGACAGAATTGGTCGTAAACTAAAAAGAAACCTTGGATCAAAGTATTGAACGAGTGGAATGGGCGTATGTCAAAAAAAATTAAACAAAGCTTGGACAAAAGACTTCTACCAGGGGAATGCCAATTGCTAGCCTAAGCTTATCGATTTAAATTGACATATCATAATATACGTTATACTATAGGTATACCTACTACTACTACTACTACACAGACCAAAATCATGGGAAGGTACAAAGTTAAAACCAGTAAAACTGCAAAAGCCGTCTCCGACTATTTTATGGGTACTACGTCGCGATAATCGTGTTTGCATAATTATTTTTTCGAAAGACAGCCAACGATTCCGAGAGTTACTTTTAATAATGCATACATTTTTGTTAATACTATGTTGACGACCTCGTCATTAATTGACGATAACTAGAAAAACACTTCCCGGATCACAATAAAATTAATATGGGACTACTATACTATACTAAGGTAGGTTATAAGTCATCTATTTGAAATGATAATAAATAAATAATTCGCACAAATTAAATGCAACCCCAAAGTAAGCAAATTATATGTTTGTGTTATGGGTGTTAGTCAACTATTGTAATACATAGAACTACTTAAATAGATACCAGAATAAATTTAATAAACACCCAGACCCGGAAATGCAGACATCTAAATGTTCATCACACAAATGTCAGCTCCCGTCGATGCTAACTGCATGTACGCTAGCCACTCGACCAACGAGGCGGTCATAAATAGGTAATAGAATTAAATCCCAAAAAATAAACCAGGCAAATACTTTTAACAATCGTTTATTCTTTAAAAATAATGTTATAATACATTTAGGAATTCAGAATCTGTGTTTACTAATATTGATATAAAGTTTAGTTATATTCACAAATCTAAGTATATAAAAAATGTTTACTTTTGCACAATTTGATAGTGACTAGACTTAGGTATAACATTTATTTAGCGTTAAAAATATCTATGTACAATTAGAGATTAGTTCGTTACCCACAGCGACATCTGTTCTCTTAGAAAGTACTTAAATATTGAGTTACACAAAAACTATGTTTCTCTTTGGTACAATGTATCAGTTCTTTACGTTATATAAACTAAACAAGTGGAAGTAACTTCTGTATAGATACTATTAATTATTTATTAAATACTTGTTGAAAATAATAATGTCTGCACATAAATAATAATGATTAGTATTAAAGAAACAACAGAAAGTCTATGTGGTCTATAAATTCTTTGTGTATGTATGGTAGTGTAGAAGATCACCACCTGTAGTTGAAACTACCTAAACCACCATATTCTGGCTTCATGCCTGACGTTCGTCCGTACGTTCCTTGAAGTGAGAAGTCTCCATTTTTGCCCACTGGCCATTTTCCTCCAGCAGCAGCTTGCATCTGAAAGTGATATAGCTCTTTAAAAATGATTCATGCGTTTGATAAAGGAGATCCATGACGTCTTAAAACTATAATACATCAATACTGTCATTAATCACTGTCAATATCTTCTTCTTCTTTTTTTATTTTAGTGGCAAATTTCAGAGAACTCTGGCAGTTTCGAGTTTGTCTTTTTTTTATTTTTGAATCATCACTGTACGATGTATGTCTAGATGTGGTTCTCGCTGTAAGATCATTGTGTGATTTTGAAAAACCAGATAGAAAATATTATATTTGCTATAAGGGTAAGCCTACCTACAAGAACAGTTTAGTTCTCAAATAAGGAGACTATTATGGTTTCACACAAATTTCTTTTCTATTTTGTCATAATTATACTATTATTTACTGGTACTATAAACATATCTTCCCTTTTGGTCAAAACCATGTATGTAACTATAGAATAAGTAAATAAACCAGATAGCCAATAAACCAGGGGGTGTAATTTGTCCACTGTTTATATCCGCCACCGTAGGGTAGCCAGTAGACTTGCATAAAAAAAGTATTCTTA
Source organism: Calephelis virginiensis (assembly GCA_002245475.1). Lineage (NCBI taxonomy): Eukaryota > Metazoa > Arthropoda > Insecta > Lepidoptera > Riodinidae > Calephelis > Calephelis virginiensis. The sequence continues at coordinate 8,372 of NJDC01003543.1, forward strand.
CGCCCATATCCCCGAAGAGGTAGGTAGAGGCACAACCATGGCACCCACGACTAGCCGAATACAATAAGTCCCACAATGTGATAGGCGGCAAGCCTATCGCCAACCGGGCGCATATCCAATTCCGAGCAACGTTTTTTTTTTATTAGAAAATTAGAAAAAAACAAGTTTCTTTCTGGTACCCGGGAATCGAACCCGGGACCTCAGGCAGTCTAGTCCGACAGCTGAAACGCTAGACCACAGAGGCGATTAGACTTGCATAATTGGACTAACACCCCGACCACCGGACAGTGATGCGCCTACAACATCTATTGTGTTTATAGGTTGCGGTTCTCTCTTTGCATTAGAGAAGACGCTCTCATGATGTCTTTTGGCACAAAAAATATAATTACCGAAGTTGGTCCATGGATCTGTTTGCTGATGTCCAAAGAGGCAGCGGCATTGGGATTCTGCCACTTCAGAGCACCACCAAGATGAGACGAGTCGCCGTTAGGTCCCAAAACGCGAGTTCCGTACACCTGGCTGTTCAGTTGGCCGCGGTTGTCGTTGAAGATCTGGTGGTCATAACCAGCTTTACCCTGAAAATATAGATTTATATTTTATAGTAAGCATAAGACAAAAAAGAGATATTCTGACAGTAAGAGTAAGGCGATAAAGAAAAAAATATGTCTGTTATTTAGCTGTAAAAGTCCGGGGAACTTCATTCCATCATTTGTTTCTAAAACAAAAACAAAATGTTGTTTTTCTCAGTTTCCCCGCAGTTTTCTCTTTTTCTTACCTTTTAAACCTTCCCTGGACTTGAACCAATAATTCAAAACCAAAATTAGCAATATAGGTTCAGCCATTCTCGAGTTTTAGTGAGATTTTTATTTACAAGTGTATTAATTCTGAAAATCCTTTTAAGAAGGTAAACCGGTGGGCCCACATTAATAACTGCAATATCCCCAAGTGCCGACGACTGAAAATGTGTAACATTATTTAATTATATTAATATAATTTGTAAAACTTACAAATAGACCATTGTCATTCTGCCCCAGAGTCCCGAAAACGCGACCGTTTCCTGATTTATGGTCCCATGTGACGTCACGTCGGTGACGATGTTCTGTACCAACATACCATTCTGGATAACTGTGGAGACAGATAAAACATGTATTAATCTATTTATTCAAAATTCGAACAATATGAAAGTATATCACTTTAATATAGTTTGTGTTTTAAAAATGTGATTTATTTTTACAGATCAGTTAGATATTTTGTAATACAGTAATAAGTTAGTACCTACCTTATATCGTAAGCTTCAGGTTCGAAATCTTGACCAGCTGCAGCCAGCGCCATTGATGCCAGGATGTAAAAGAATATCATTTTATCTGTAAAATAGTTGGATTATATACAATCAGTCTTTAAATTTGTTGAAAGTTTGTCCATAATTAGTGTTTTAAAATAAAAAGCAGGTGCCTCTAGCGACAAGAATCGAGTAACCTATTTATTTATTTAATCATTTGTTGTACACAAAAAACTTACATAAACTTTAAAACTATAAGACTTTTACAAAAGGTTTAGGACTCATAAGATGAAACTAAAATTTATTTGTACTAAAACTTAAAACTTTTTTGTCTTTTCCTTTTATGATAAGTTCGTGTCATACCCAGCCTGGGATTGAACAATATAAATTTAAAAAGACAGACAGATTTATTACTTTTAAGTAAAAATTTAAAAAATGCCAACCCAGACTTCAATTTTCCCTACATCCAAAATAAACCATTAATGTAGAAACTAAATACGCGTTACATGCATATTAAAAGCATATTGTAAAATCGGCATGAAAAACACCAACTTTCAAATAAAAACAAGGGACAAAAAGTTTTGATGTAAGTAATTAACATACATAAAAAAATGAAGGGACAGTTACCTCTTTTTAAGGCAGTTGAAAAAGGTGATGTCAAATGTAAGCAATGCAGAGACTTCAACTGCCTTACCGCAAAAAAAAAAGACACGTGTTTAATTAAACACTAATTAAAATTTACATACACGCTACACGAAGATGAGGTAGCAGCAATGTTATTGTGTGAGAATTATCGTTTTGACAGTGTTAAACATGTGTCCAACGAGTGTTTATTTATTTTTGTAATCAGGCGTTAAATCTTCAAATCCAATACAAAATAACATACAAAAATAATAAACTTTCTTCGAGAAAGTTGGAAATACTAAACAGCTAATAATACGAACTTATTAAAGGAAAGCGATACTTTACTCTACAGAAATATGTAAGTTTACTTATGGATATATCCAATACTTTCTAATATTAATTTAAAAAATAATATTCTTACCTTGTAAAATATAGACCCACTAAACTGTCAACACTGAGTTCTTTCCAAAGGAAACTGATACTTGACTCATTCTGGACTCGATTCTTATACTGAAACAGCCGCGACCGGGGACTCCCGTCAGCTGTATTGGTCACAGGTTGAGTTCTTCCCCTTTGCCTAAAATCTAGACTATAAGATGAAGTTCCTCGGGAATTACTGCAACCTCTTATCAGTACAAACGTAATTAGTTTTATAGCTTCATGTCTTGCGGATAATAAATTAAAATATGACTCATTGCAAGTTTTCAATACATTTTTACCTTGAGAATTCGTTTTCAGCAATTTCAATATGTTCTGCTTTTATGATTACTAGCCCCGGCCTGACTTCACTTAGGGAGCAGAACTTATACAAAAAAACACTAAACATTAATTTAGATTTTACAATTATCCCTCTCCCACAGATAACCATCTAGTAAGCAGGATAAAAAGTACCGTTTAAACTTACTCAAAATATAAAATAAATACCAATAAAATTTAATTACTATCATTTCAGTGGGTAAAGAGAGACAGACAAAAATCTAAAAATGTGTTCCGCTGCCCCTTTTAGACGCATATATTTTCGCATTTATGTATGTATAGAATTCACTTTTCTACAACTTTATTATAGGAAACTACAGAACCAGAAATAGAAAAATTAAATCGAAACTTGAAACATATTTGTAGTTGCAAAAAGGAAAAAAAATTGGATGTTTTTATTAATAGATGTATGTATCACACACATTAAATTATTGGTATATTATATATCCTAAAATTTTTAATATCTTAAGAAGGTACTTTGGCCGCTTCGTTGACCGAGTGAGAGGCGTACACTCCCGGCGGCGTGGCATGGCGTAGTTCGGTTCCCGAAGGGGGCAGCAGGTATAATGAACATATATGTCTATAAGGGTGTATATTACATTTCGCCTCTGTGGTCTAGCAGTTCAGTTGTTGGACTTGACTGCCTTTTGTTGGGTTCGAATCCCGGGTCAACAAAAAGGTAATTGGGTTTTTTCAATTTTCTAATATAAAAAGATGTTGCTCGGGATTCGAAATGTGCCCGGTTTGCAATAGGCTTGCCACCTATCACATTGTGGGACTTAGTGTCTTCGGCTAGACGTGGGTGCCCTGGTTGTGCCTCTCCCTACCTGTTCGGGGATATGGGCGTGAAGATGGGGTTTTTTTAATTACATTTATACTGGTACTAGCTGACCCGGCAGATGTTGTTTCACCCTCATCACTTTGGGTTATAAAAAATAGATGTTAGCCGATTCTCAGACCTTCTCAATATGCTCACAAAATTACATGAGAATCGGTCAAGTCGTTTCGGAGGAGTACGGTAACTGACATTGTGACACGGCAATTTTGTATATAACCATTTTTTTATTTAAGCATTCTACGTATTAGTATCGTTGACTGACAACCAAATCTGTGTGATATTTTTTTTTGTTTTTTTTTAAATAAACATTTAGATGGCTAAAGACCCCTTAAAGAAAACGATGCTTTTGATTAATATATTAAAATAGTCCTGCAAACGATTTTAAGTCTTTTTGTTTTGATTTAAAGTACAAAACAGAATACCAATCTCGATCTTATAAATCACTACTTTAATTACGAGGAGATTGCCAGAGAATTGACTGAAGTCAGTTTCCAATTTAGTGATCTGTTTGACAGTAATAGAAATGCTTCGGTAATCGAATTCTGTGATAGCTGTGTTTGGGATATCTATTTATTTACACCCAGATAGAGATAGGCTAGAGTTTTGTTACTTAGATATTGTTATTATTTATTGAAAAATAACAGCGGTTGTCTGGTTATTAATCTTAAGTAGCCCTATCTCTTATCTTAGATAGATTATTAATAAGGCCGTTATTAGTTACGCCACATGCGTAGTGCTTTTTTGAAGAAGGCGAACAAGCAGACACCTATAGACATTAAAGATGTTAATGTGCTGCAAATTTATAGTCAGGATTAAAATTCTTTGGAATAAATAGATTTTTAAGCTATCTTAGATTTTAAATCTAAACACTCGATACATCGTTCGTATATCGATGATCTCGATACTCGGACTCGTTAAAGGAGTCAAGCAACTCCCCATGTTAATTCGGGTCTGCTGTTTAGTAAGCTTACGTAGTTCATGTACTATGAACTAATAAGAATTAATTCAGTTCACAGAACTAGAAAGAACTATTCCATAACCGTATGATTAATCTTTCATTTAGTACATAAGGAACGGAATCATATACAAAGAACAGAATGAATACGAAGACTGAATTGATTGTTGCGTGCTGCCTCTGGGCACGATGTTTAAGATGTGCCCGAACGAGAATGATAAATGATCTCATTTTGACCTTTACATTCATTAAAATAGAGATCATATATAATTAGTTTGATAAATATTATAAATAATTTGATATATCCTACTAGTGTCATAGCTGCAAAAATTTGTATGTATGTTTGTTACTTTTTCATGCTAAAATTGCTGAACCAATTTCATGAAATTTGGCACACACATAAAGAATAATTTGGATTAACACATAGAATAGTTTTTATCCCTAAAAATGTTCCTGCAACAGCTACTATTGTAAATAATTTTATAAATATTTTTAACACATTTTACATTACGTAAATATTTTTATAAAGATTAAATATAAATAAATATAAACAAATATAAATAGTATAAATAGTAATAAAAATAGTAGTAGTATTAAATATTTTATAAAGTATAAGATATAAACAAAATATGATTCATTCCGTGACGGGCGTGAGAATCGTGAGACGTAACTTTTTCTAATGTACTACTGAACTAATAGTACTAGAAGTCCGAACTAGTACATTCGAATAACTGAACTAGTACGGAGCGATCGTTATTGTGACCGAGTTTAGAATAGACCATCTATATTCTACCAGGCAGACGTATAGGTCAGTACGAACAGGACAACTGGTGATATACCTATTGCTGTGTTTCAACTTGCCGGGTAGGGACCACCTTACCTATTCCTGCTGCTATAATGACTATGTTACGTTCCGGTCCGGAGGGAATGGCGGAGGACTGACTTGTATAATAGTCCAGATCCATCACCGCAGGACAGCGACGCACCTGTAATCTATGGTCTCTACAGGCTACGGTAGTCTCTTATCATCAGGAAATATGTATGCTTATTCTCTAAGGCCTAAGATATAATATAAAAAAAAGTTTGTCTGAATAATCCAGCAATTTATATTTTTATTTTTTATTTACGCCTCTGTGGTCTAGCGGTTCAGTTGTTGGACTTGACTGCATGAGGTCCCGGGTTCACTTCCCGGGTCGTGTAACCAAAAAAAAAGGAAATACGTAAATTCAATTTTCTTATATTGAGGACCCGGGTTTGATTCCCGGGTAGGGCAACAAAAAAAGGAAAATGTGTATTTTCCATTTTCTTATATTGAGGACCCAGGTAGGATTCCCGGATCAGACAACAAAAAAAAGGAAAAGAAAATGTGTATTTTCAATTCTCTTATAAAAATAACTTTACCCGGGATTGGATACGTGCCCGGTTAGCGATAGGCTTGCCACCTATCAAATTCTAGAACTTAGTGTCTTCGACTAATCATGGGTGCCCTGGTTGTGCCTCTGTCTATCTCTTCGGGGATATGGGAGTGAAGATACCCCTAAAGGGTTCCCATTCGTGAATGGAACCCTAGAAAATCCTTCACAAGTTCCAATAACCTCTCAGTTTTCAGATTATATTGACACGAACTATACGCCTGACAAGCTCCAAAGGTAGTAACGTTGAATCCCAGTTCGCATAACACCTTTACGTAGGGAGACCATGATTTTCTATTAAAAAAAGATTTCTAACCAGGACTAGCAAAACAAAAAAAATCTTTAAATCTTTTACTAGAAAATTGTAAATCTTTTACTAAAATTTTTAAATCTTTTACTAGAAAAAACCCAATTTTCTTTTTGTTGCCCGACCCGGGATACGAACCCGAGACCTCATGCAGTCAAGTCCAACAATTGAAACGTTAGACCACAGAGTCGACTAACAAGTCGCCGTTTCTTCTCCTGTCTGGCTAGGTTTGGATACGGCGGTAGTTTACGGTAGACAGGGTTAAATTTAATTACAGATGTAGAATAGACCATCTGCCTTCCTTGCCAGGCAGCTCGTAAAAGGCGAGCATAGGCTCACCGTCACTAACAACGTGACATCTGACTAGGTGGTAGAGTTTAGCAGCGACTCGACCGTATTGGTACCACCGCCTTACCTATTTCTGCCGCCATAATGTCATGACGTGTTCCGGTTCGGAGGGTAAGGTAGCCGGTAAACTTACTTTTGCTCGAGGCCTAACATCCCGGCCTCAGGTTGGCAACCCACCATAACCACCTTGTCTCTAGGCGGCGTGAATTTCTTAACATCAGGAAATCCGTCTGCTTGTTTGCTTTCCAATATCATAAAAAAAACTAATTATAAATATAAATAATTGGCTCAAAAGTTAAAACATATATAATGAAATAATATTTTTTATAAATATTAAAATATTTGCGCACCAAAATATGGTAGAATATACTTAAATATATTTGTAACATCTCATTTACACACATATTCCGAAAATAAATATTTTTTTTCTTTATTTCTTCTTTCAAAACAATAATAAGTTATAAGTGAGATCAACCTACAAACCTGACCCCAAGAAAGAAGAAGGTTCTAAATTCGACTGCTTTTCTATATGTTGCGATTATTCCTTAAATAGCCAACCGATATTGATGGTTCTTTACGACCCTTGACCGCCTCTTTGGTCGAGTGGCTAGCGTACACGCCTTACTACACTGACCAACCGCGAGGCTCGGGTTCGATTCCCGACGAGGGCAGGCATTTGTGTGATGAACATTTAAATGTCTGCATTTCTGAGTCTGGGCGTTTATTAAATTTATTCTGGTATATATTTAAGTATTTCTATGTATTACAATAGTTGACTAACACCCATAACACAAGCATATAATTTGCTTACTTTGGGGTTAGATTAAATTTGTGTGATTTGTAAAAAAAATGATAATTTATTGGTTCCATATTAATTTTATCATGATCCGACTAGTGGTACTTCAATTATTTATTAATTTATCTTTTAAGTATAATTGTAGTGTTACTTCAATTATACTTAAAAGATAAATTAATAAATAAATAATAAATTAAAAAATACTTAAATTTGGAACAGTTTCGAAACCGTTTGCTATATTTTGAAATAAGGAATAATCTAATCACGACGCGTAGTACACAAGGAAATAGTTGTTGGGTCAGTTTTTGCAGTTTTTCTGGACTCAATTATTAATAGTCGAATTTCTATCCTGTAATATTCAGACCTGGCGAACTTTGTTTCGTCCGACTTTGACACATAATAACAATTTGTAAGGATAAAATTAAATCGCAGTTTTTTTCTAATTTCTTTTTACTTTTGCTAATTCTTTACTTTTACTTTGAACACATAGGGTTGCGTTAGCGATTATTTTCCCCGAAAATCTATATTAGTTACAATATGTTATGCCAAAAGGGGTGTTACCTTTCAGGGTCGAATGTCACAAAATCCCATATTTGCCAAACCTACGTCATAAAAAGAACCTCTATGTATGCAAAATTTGAGATTTCTAGAACATGTGTTAACGAAAAAGAAAGTTGGATTTTTGCAATTTTCTAATAAAAAAAATGTTGGTCGGGATTGGAAATGTGCCCGGTTGGCGATAGGCTTGCCACCTATCACATTGTGGGACTTAGTGTCTTCGGCTAGTCGTGGGTGCCTTGGTTGTACCTCTGCCTACCACTTCAGGGATATTGGCGTGAAGATACTTTTTTTTTGTATTAACGAAGATTACAAACTACCAACCTCAAAAGTAAACCCTAACGGGTAAAATATCACAAAATCCCGTCTTAATTACCATATACGTTCTAAAAGTAAGTTAATTTGAAGCTCCTAGTACTTGTACCTAGTTTCTGAGAGTTCATAATATGTGTAATTCGTGACCGTTCGGATTTATAACTAACTAATTTGGAGATTTCGTCCTGCCAACAGCTATGACGATCGGAATAGGAAATATTTATGTGTAATTCATGCAACTTTCAAAATTATATTCTAAATTTAAGTGAGATATAATTGATTCTCCATGCGAACTACCTTGTTAAGTTAGAAAACTACTTTTTTTAATCAAGTGTAGTCTCAAATCTTCAAGCAAATTTAAGCAACAATTTTGTGAAATTGTAATTAACAGATACACGTTTACATTCATAATAATATTTGTATGGTTGAGATATATGTATATAGTCTTACTAGCCGACCCCGCAAACTTCGTATCATCTGATATTAACAGCTACTACATAATATTTGATGCTCCGATAGTAGCGCGGTCTGCCGGATCCAATGTAAAACATTCCAAAATCAACGACTAACTACAAATAAAATAATATATTTTTTTCCAGTAGACCAAATTATGAACCTAAGCCATTCTCGAATCCCCTTAAACACATACATTTTTTTTATCGAAATCGTTCCAGTTTTTTACAGTGGTCCAAATTATGAATCTAAGCTATTCTCGAGTCCCCTTGAACACACACATTTTTTTTAAATAGTTCCAGTCGTCTGCACATCATCAAGTCAACCAAGTCGACCACCATCTTATGACGACATGTACGCTCAAATGTTTTTTTGAAGTGAAAACTTCTTTAGCGGCGTTGCGCACTTTTTTGGAATGGGTAAAAACATCTAAACTCGCGTCATATCGTCAGAACGTAAGACGGCGCACTGCACAAGCGCGAATAAGACGGCGCGAGATCTACAATAAAACATACATTCAATGCTGTTTTTGTATTGTTTAAATATTTTTGAAGAGTATAGGAGTAATGGATAATACGCCGCAATATACCTACCATTACATTCTCACACATAGCAAATACGTATAATATCAACAGACATTGCTCTATTTGTACCATCTTAAAAATAAGATTTATGTGTAGACAAGCAAAGTTCGTTGCAACGACGAGCAAGTTTACCGAGTATTTGTCAAGCCAAACGCAGGTTATTGATATGAAAATAATATTTGTGCATAAATGATAGTACTTTCATACTGATAGTTAAAGCAATTCGTTCAAAATTATTCCCTAACCATTCCAAAATATCAGAAATGCACAACGCTAATATTGAAGTTTTCACTTCTGCTGGCACTCCTGGAGTGCAACCCGTCTTTTTTTTATCATGAACTACAAATCATATGAATACTTAATTAGAATCAGTGCATTAGATCATTGTTATGTCTAATTCTAAACTACAAAACTTGTAATTTGGAAAAAAATATGGGACATTTGTCAATTTTTGCTGGTGCTTTGTTTACTGGTGGTAAAATGCTGTGTAGCTACTCGCCCAGTTTGGGATAAACTGTCTTATTTATTCTTACCGTCATAATGGGTCTATTATTGACGTTAGGGTGGCCGGTATACTTGTACAATAGACCTAAAATCCCGACCACAGAAGAGCGACGCACCTTAACATCTATGGTATATATAGGCCACGGTTATCTGTTATTTTCAGAAGAGCCTTAACGTTACCGTACCGTAGCCGTGCGTACGTTTGTTCGCTAACCTCTCATATAAAAAAAAACATATATTTCAAAACAAAAAACAAATATATAAAAACGGACTATGCCTTAATGAATTGTAGCTCAGTTTAGATTATAACTTTTACTCATCTCCCACGGGAACCTCTTTGCTTACTAAAATTCATTCAAAAAAAAGAGAAAACACAAAATTTCTCAATCTAACCTCTCACATGAACAAAAAACATAATATATGTTTTTTGTTCACGAACCAAAAACGAATTATTAGAAACGTACTCCTCGTTAATAATTTGTAACTCAGTTCAGATTTTTTCTTTTACTCTTTTTCCACGTAAAGCTCTTTAGTAAGGGTAATCAATTCCAAAAGAAAGAGAAAAAATAAAATTTTACTTTTAAATTTCTCTATCTAAACTCTCATATAAAAAAAAACATATATTACAAAACAAAAAACGAATTAATAGAAATGGAGTATGCCTTAATAAATTGTGTCTCAGTTTAGATTTTGATTATACTCCTCTTTCACGTAAACCTCTTAAGTAAGCGAAATTAATTCCAAAAGAAAAGAAAACATAAAGTTTTACTCTAAAAATTCTCAAAAAACTTAAACTTGTATCTAAAGCCTTAAAATATTTTTTTTATTAATATTAATATTAATCAAATGGAATTGTTATTTTAAATTATACAAACAGACAATTAAATAATTAAATGCAAAACACACGTGTTTGGAATTACCCTATGAAAATTAAAACTATCCCAGTTATCAAAAATAATTTGATACCCTACATCGCATGCTCAAATGGAGAGCTTCCTTAATTGGAGGCCCCAATAGTCGGGGTAAATGGAAATTACTGCCGGGGGCAACTGTGACCGAATCAGACCCCTGATTTCACATTAAACACAGCCAATATTATTTTCCCATCAGTTTTATTAATTACACTTTTCTGATTTGTTTAGTAAAACTGCGTATTGTTGCCTTCCGGCTGTTATAACCGACTGAAAAAGGAATTCGACTCCTCTATAATAATAATACCAATAAATAAATATTTAATATTCCTGGACAAGTAGTCACCGTGATGGTGCGGGCTCCTTTTGCAGAATAGACCATCTGCTTTCGTGCCAGGCAACTCGTAAAAGGCGAGCGTAAGCATACCGACACTAACAACGTGAGATCTCACTTAGATAGTAGAGTTTCGCACCGACTCGCCCGGATTGGTGCCACCGCCTTATTTATCCTCGCCGAGATAACGTCAGTGCCTGCTACTGACTATTGCCTGCTATTGGATGATAAGGTTGCCAGTTTAGGTACTTACTTTTGCTTGTGGCCTAACATCCCGGCTTTATTTTGGCAACGCACCATTACCACATTTGGTGTCTCTAGGCGGCTTGAATTTCTTACTATCAGATAATCCACCTACTTGTTTGCCTTCCAATACGATAAAAAAAAAGTTACACTAATTGAATCTTACCCCAAAGTAAGCAAACTATATGCTTGTGTTAAGGGTGTTAGTCAACGATACTTATAATATATAGAAATACTGAAATAGATATCAGAATAAATTTAATAAACGCCCAGAGCCGGAAATGCAGACATCTAAATCACACAAATGCTTAACTCCATCGGGAATCGAACCCGAGCCTAGCGGTTGGTCGGTGTAGTTAGGCGTGTAGGCTAGCCACTCGACCAATGACCAAGCATTTGGACAATAGAAACAAAATGGACAAACGAAATGTTTAAACACGATGTAATGGTTAAATGAGTATCGCCTCTGTGGTCTAGCGGTCCGGCGTCGGACTTAATTTCTTGAGGTCCCACGTTCGATCCCGGGTCGGGCAACAAAAAAAATAGAAAACGTATATTTTAAATTTTCTAATAAAAGTAACATTGCCCAGGATAGAATATGTGCCCGGTTGGCGATAGGCTTGCCACCTATCACACTGTTGAACAATGTGTCCTCGGCTAGTCGTGGGTGCCCTGGTTGTGCCTCTGCCTACCACTTCGGGGATATGGGTGTGAAGATACCCCAAATGAGTATTACCAACTATACCATAGTTGGCAAAGTGCTGAGCAGCGACTTGTCCGGATAGTTATCGACAGTTTCACCTATTCCTACCTGTTATGATCAGGTCCGGAGGGTAAGGTAGTCAGTAGACTTGCACAATACGCCTTACATCCCGTCCATAGGACAGTAACGCACCTATAACATCTAAGGTGTTTGGCAACGGTTGTCTGTTATCATTAGGAGAGCAATACTTCAAATAAAAAAATAACGAAAATATTAAAATTATGATTTATTCAAAATCCTTTGAAATATCCCGTTAAAGCATCTGTTTCAAATTACCTTTCACCCTCGTAAATATTCGAAATAAACTTTGAATCGTAACCAAAGTTTAAACAGCTTTAAATATAACTCCCAATACTGCGGTGCGGAGTCTTCAAACTTTATTTGTGGTTTTGAAATAAAATAAAGTTTGCGATTACGTTTTTAAAACCTAGTTGTTCAAGGAATTATCGAAATGGGCTATTAAAATAGGTAAGTATAACATCTATGGTGTCTATGGGCCATCATCATGGTATTACCATCAGTCGAGCCGTGACCTTCTTGGCCTCTTGCTTAAGAGTATTTAAATTCCTTGTTCCTGGCTGTCTTAATATATAGAGATATAGTAAGAAATATTATCATAAAATTTAAAAAATCTAAAACCTAATAAAACATTTCGATCACGTCAGGTTTCAAAGAAAAAAATCGAAAAAGAAATTTATTATTCCGTTTAGGAGTTATGATGTTACAGACAAACACACACTGTGACACGTCAAGCTTATAGCACCCATCTTTTTGTCATGGTTAAAAATAAAAAATAGGCCCAGACGACTAAATGCAGGATACGATTGAGAATCATTGTTATTTATTGTTTTGTTTGTTTATCTGTTTGGTAATTAGTTCTTCAATTACGAAAATTCTACCGAACTAATTGAATTTGGATTAAATTTGGTGTGTTCATAATTTATTAAATTATTACTATTTATTAAAACTGCAAAAATCGACTTCAACTATTACACGGGTACCAAGTTGCGATTTAATATTTCTTTTTTTCAAAAAATATCAAAAAGGTTCGGAAATGATACATGAATTTTATAAACTTTCTACTTGCAATTTCTGAGTTACAATTAATAATGTTACAAATAAAAATATAATACAGATTTGTAAAAATATTTTTTAGTACATATCAATGCATGTATCTTACGTATGTAACTTCACGCTAAGCCCCTTACTTGGTGGCCGTGAGCATCAAGTGGCAAATGTCACAGACCTTGCAGAACAACCTGGCTTCCTCCACATTAATTACCCTAACGCTGTCTTTGACATCACCCTTGCATCATCCTCGAGCGTTTTGATAGTATAATGTTACCCTACGTCTCCCCGGGCCCCTATCTTTCCACATTTGCATTGTATATTTGCTTTGTCAATTATTCATCCGTCTTTCTTTTCATTAGACCGAACCAACGAAGTATGCCCTTTCTCATTTTAACACGATAATTTTTTTTCAACCTCACTCTTTCTCTGATCTCACTGTTACAAGTGCGGTGAGCGTGCGTTACACCATAGATTTTACGTAGCATTATCATTTCGAAAGCTTTTATCCTACTCTCATGCTTTTTCTGACACCCAATTCTCGCTTCCATACAACAATGTAGGGATAGGCACAGAATTATGCAAAGAGAATTGAGCAACCTGGCTCAAAACCTCACTTTGAACTCACACACGTATCGCAACAATTACAAAAAATAAGAACCCTATCGTATTACCCACAGTACATTAAATAAATGATTAAAAATATCACCAGGGGACTGATTTCGTATCTTTATAATGATAATGATAATGATCACTCGAATGACATGTTTCATATTTGACCGCCTCGTCGGTCGAGTGGCTATAGTACATGCCTAACTACACCGATCATCCGCGAGGCTCGGGTTCGATTCCCGACGGGACCAGACATTTGTGTGACGAACAATTAGATATCTGTATTTCCGGGTCTGAGTGTTCATTAAATTTATTCAGGTATCTATTTAAGTATTTCTATGTATTAGAATCGTTGACTAACACCCATAATACAAGAATGTAATTTGCATAGTTTGGGGTTAGATTCAATTTGTGTAACTTGTCCAGGGATATTAATTAATTTATTTAAAAAAAATATTTATTTATTTGTTTATTTATTTATTTATTCATTGATTTATTTATTTGCTATCTCATGTGACCAACAGAAACAATAGAGATAGCAAATAAAAAACATGTAATTTGACAGCTCTTTGGTATACACGTTACCCAGTGATTATCATTAAAATATACTAAATAGTCCCGCAGAAATCTTGAAAATTAAAATATACATACAAAAATATTCTATTAAACACAATACCCTTTTCTACACTACACAGATGTTTTTTCAAATTAGCATAAGTACATTGACCAGTAGCTAATAACAGTACTTGTAGTGTGCTTTTAATTTACTTAGGTTAATAAAATTATATTTTCATTAACTAGATTTGGCTCTGTGGTCTAGCGGTTCAGTTATTGGACTTGACTGCATGGGGTCCCGGTTTCGAATCCCGAGTTGGGCAACAAAAAGAAAATTGAGTTTTTTAAATTTTGTAATAAAATAAATATTTTACTCGGGATTGGATATGTGCCCGGTTGGTGATAGGCTTGCCACCTATCACATTGTGGAACTTAGTATCTTCGGCTAATCGTGGGTGCCCTGGTTGTGCCTTTTCCTACCCCTTCGGGGATATGGGCGTCAAGATGCTTTTTAGATCTGGAACGACCGGCCCTTCCATTATGTGATAGCTGTCCTGTTAGAAGAGGCTCCTGAGCCCCTACCATGAGCTGACGTTTGTATGAAAACTTTGAATAGCGCGTCTATTCCGAAATTAAAATTTATCACTGATATTTGTTTAGAACAAAAGCGCTATAGATTTCGATACATCAATTACTGAACATAATCTATACCTGCTCAAGGTAAAGGCTCTGATATTCTAACCACAACGCTGGAAACTTGCTGCTCAAAGAAATTTTTACAGTACTTTGTACAGTAGTTTTTTCGCAAGACTTAACTTATGTAAATAAAATTCCTTTTCCCTTTTTGTTTCAAGACGTTAACGACTTGCTCGTCCCATTTCACGCTTCAGTAAACTTTTTAAGTTTGTGATACACTGAGCTATGTAAATAATATTTTTGTAAATAACCAAGATGTTAGTAATCTTAAAATTAAAAACTTTCAATAAACCACCGATAGACGGTCCATCGCTTCAAAAGTTATAATGCCACAGACAGACACACATATACATACATCTAACTTTTAAAAACTCTCTTTTTGATGTGCTTTAAACAAAGTGCAAAAACTACGAAACTTAATACCTTTGCAGCAGGTCCTCATTATTAAGTCGTCGTCATAAAAAACTAGGTATATACATAAAAATATCTAGTTAAGGCGAATCTAATGAGTCCAATTTCGATAGGTTTAACAGCAGACATTCCAGGGTTACGTTTCCTATCTTCGAGCTCCTTCATCAGGTTAGCTCAGTTGTACCAGCACTCGTTACTTCGTCTCAAATATACGTAAAATTAAAATAAATATCCATGGCGTGTCTAATATCCTTTTCGATGCTTGCAAATGAGCTAATGACCTTGACTGCCTGAACAAATCTTCATAAAGTATAGCTAAGAACCATCTCTATCACTTAAGCTTTCAACGCGATCCTATTTCAATGCAGATTTTTTGATTGAAAGCCACGTCAGCTTTCGCGATAGTTCTTAGCTACATATAGGTCAGCGATTTTTAAATATTTCTAATGTTGGTGTTATTTCTATATTAACGCTCATTGTGCCACAGTCTTAACAACTGTATTTTCATAAACTTTGTCCTCCGTATAACAAGCTCCTGGGATCTTCAGCTGTTCGGTGGAGTATTTCATTATAAACTTCACAAATTATGTCCCGTTCCCAACTTCCAACAAATGACAGCTCCATACTTCGTTGTATGTTTTAAGGTATCATTTAATTTTATTATGACTCACGGGTAAAGTAAAGACAAACATATCTCTAATTATTACATAAATATGTTAGTCCTGGAATTCATCGAAGAATAGAGACAAAGGCTTTCCTACTGAGTAGCTTATTACAAACGAGCTTCGGTTTCTGTCACTAAAACCGTGACCATGATTAGATGACATATTTTCGTCACTGGTTAGGTTTTTTCACTACTGCTTTATTCCTGCCGTCAGACATCAGAGTTCCTTGTTGTCTTGTTTCTTTTTAGGTGATTAAGGTAGCACACAAGGGGCTGAATAACCCAGCTTTAGGTTGATAACGCACCAGAAAAGTCGTTAAACTAACCAGACCGTTGAAGATACTTATGAGGAGACTCCTACCTACAAGTTTGGGTTCGATAAGCAAGGGGTATTTCTTACCATCAGAAAATACACTTGCTTCTTTGTCCTCCAATCACACACCTCAGATGTTATGCGTGCGTCCCTGTCGTGTTATTTTTAATAAATAAATGTAAATGTATAATCACCCATGTTGGTCACCCTTTGCAGAATAGACTTTCAGCCTTCCAGCCAGGTAGCTCGTAATTGGCGAGCACAGCCTTAACGTCACTAACACCGTGACATCTGACAAGGTGGTAGAGTTTCGCAGCGATTCGACCGGATCGGTACCACCACCTGACCTATTGCTCAGTCAGTAACCTCAGTGCTTGCCCTTGACATTGTCTGGTTCGGAGGATAAGGTAGCCAGTAAACTCCTTTTTACTTGAGGCATAACATCCCGGCATTAGGGTGGCAAATCATTATTACCCGCTTTGGTGTCTCTAGCAACGTGAATTTCTTACCATCAGGAAATCCGTCTGCTTGTTTGCCTTCTAATATCACAATTAAAACTATGTTTACAAAGAAGAAGAGGCGGCGTTTGGTTTGGTTCCAGCCGCTGCTTTCCATCTTCGGATATCGCATCAGAGTCATCGAGCCCACCATCTTAATGCGTGGCGATCTACATCTGTGTGATTCCGAAGACATTTTTACCTCGCACAACACCTTTGTGGAATCAGTTACCGAGGGCGGTATTTCCAAACAATTATGACTTAGGGACCTTCAAGAAAAGAGCGTACTCATTCCTAAAAGGTCGGCAACGCATTTGTGATACTCCTGGTGTTGCGGATGCCCGTGGGCGGCGGTGATCACTTCCCTTCAGGTGACTCACTTGCTCGTTTGCCTCCCTTTGTATAAAAAAATATCTTGAGATCTTCATAAAATCATCAATCAGATCATATAATTGTTTCGACTTCTTTGAGAGGTTTTTTAGAGAAGTCTAAGTCTCAAATATTGTGCAGCGAACCAAGCATTATTTAAGCATTATTTATCTTTTGTAGCAGGTTGGCAAGTTTCTTACCATCAGGAAATCCGTCTGCTTTGCTCTCTAATATCATAAGTTGATCAACAAACGAACGTGAGGCTTAAGCATCAGAGATTACGTTCGGTAAGTTACCTGTCGAAATCTGTAATACTTTTGGTCTGAAAATGTGTTTTTCTTAGTTACCGATAGAGGCGCTGTTCAAAGTTTTCATACAAATAATTTACAGAGACGGTACTGAGTGTAGTAAACTTGACAAGCCGTAAACTCAAAGGGCTCTGATCATTTATAGATTGGAATATTTATAAAATTAGTTCGCTTGGTATGTTCACATTCTTTTGCAAAGTACACATGCACACATACATATTTTCAGACCAAGTCCCTTACGAGGTAGGCAGAGAGTTTGAGTGCCAAATGTCACGTTTTTTGCAGACCTGATTGGCACCCTCGACTATCATTACCATTTTCATAAATATACGCAAGTTTCAAAGACTCTTAACACCATTCTCGGACACGACCCCAGCGATTTGCCATATTTTTAAAAGTAGACATGCACACATACATATTTTCAGGCCAATTCCCTTACGAGGTAGGCAAAGAATTATGAGTGACAAATGCTTGAAGACCTACTTGGCTACCTCCACTTTAATTACCATTTTCATAAAAACAAGCCGCTTTCAGACACTCTTATTACCATCCTTGGATACCACCCTAGCGTTTGCGCTCGTGATCTCAGGGTGCCTATATGTATGTCTGTTTTGTCAATCTTTCATCTCTCATTTTTTTCACATTAACCGAACAAACGAAGCACTTAAAAGCAATAAAAAGTATTTAATGTAATAACCATTCTCAAAAGTTAAATGTTAGTTCTAGTATTTGCACTAAATTTCCGGAAATATTAGCTCAAATGAACTAAATTGTTCACAAAAGAATATTGTGTGAGTATTTATAATATGTTTATTAAGTTCGTTGGCTATAACCAGCTGTAGCCCGGAGGGCATGCTTTTAAATTAACTAATTAGCTTAATTTCCATATCAGTATGAACTATCGGGTCGGGCAACAAAAAGAAAATTGGGTTTTTCCAATTTTCTAATAAAAAAAGTTGCTTGGGATAAGATGTGTACCCGGTTGGCGATAGGCTTGCCACCTGTCACATTGTGGGACTTAGTGTTTTCGGCTAGTCGTGGGTGCCCTGGTTGTGCCTCTGCCTACCTCTTCGGGGATATGTGCGTGAAGGTACTTACTAATATGAATTGTAGTGTCTGGACAAAACAAATGATGTCTTGATGTATTTATAAAATAATTAAATTATTTAATTGTGATGTACCTTAAAAACCTTCTAGATGAAAAAAATTAAGAAATATAGTTGTAAATACGTCTTTCAACAAATGTAATCTTGCAGAAAACTTCGTTTCCATCTTCCAATTATAATAAAATTATATTTTTTTATAATTTTTATTTCATTTTTATTTAATTATATATATATATATATATATATATATATATATATACAAACTAATGCTTACAACCAGTGTTTACAGCCGTTTCTAACCGTAATTTGTACGGTTAGAAACTAAAACTAAACTAACTAGAGTTACGCAAGAAAATTTTGCGTAATATATATATATATATATATAGTCAACAACATTAGGCCTAACATCCCTCCCACAGGCTAGCGACGCACCTATAACAGCTTTACTATTTATAGGTCAAAAATGAATTTATGTTAGGAAATAAAAAATACTGTTTAGTTGTATAAGTATAACGCTGTAAGAAGTGAAACCGGAGTCGTGTTAGTTACACTATTAATTACTAAAGACCTGTGTGTCTGTGTGTGGCATCACAACTAACTAACTAACTAGGATTAATCAGGAGTTATTGAAGTTGAAAGTATAGTATAAGTTTAATTTACCAAATAAGTACTGAACGTTAAATTAAAAAAAAGTATTTTTATCTTTAGTTTTAAAGCCCTGATGATGCTGTGAAAAGTGAAACCGGTTGGCTATAGAGTAAATAAAGTGTATAGTGGATATATACAAGCGTTTATTCAAAAAGTGTGTATATAATGGAATTCCACGAAGAACCGAGGATAGCAAGTATAGAAGTTTCAAACATTGAGATTATAATTTATTGATCCATACAGCTATGATTTTATGGTATAAAACAGCGAACAAAGTTTCCTAATAGTAAAACATAAACATGGTCTAAAAACACCGCAGATATAACAGGTGCGTTGCTGTCCTGTAGGCGGAGTTTACTCTCCGTCTTCCCTCCTTGCCCTCCACATCGTAAATCACAAAGATTGTAATTGCCTAACTCAGGTATATCACAATCAAATAATTTTACTACTTAGACATTACATCAAGACATAATCTGTCCATAGATGTATACTGATATTATTCTACAATTAATATTGACTCGAATATTGAGCTAATGAGTCAATTTAAACACAGGTCCCTAAGGTTATAACTGGTAATGGTTAATGAATCTTGATATTCAGATATTTATAAAATATTCCCTTTTATTATTTCGACCGCCTCGTTGGTCGAGTGGCTAGCGCGTAACCTAACCACACTGACCAACCGCAAGGCTC
This sequence comes from Calephelis virginiensis, assembly GCA_002245475.1. NCBI lineage: Eukaryota > Metazoa > Arthropoda > Insecta > Lepidoptera > Riodinidae > Calephelis > Calephelis virginiensis. The sequence continues at coordinate 28,292 of NJDC01003543.1, forward strand.
GGGTTCGATTCCCGACGGGGGCAGTCATTCGTATCCCCGAAGAGGTAGGCAGAGGTACAACTAAGGCACCCAGGACTAGCCGAAGATACTAAGTCCCACAATGTGATAGGTGGCAAGCCTATCGCCAACCGGGCACAATTCCAATTCAACCAACATTTTTTTTTATTAGAAAATTGGAAAAAGCCATTTTTCTTTTTCTTGGCCGACCCGGGATTCAAACCCGGGGCCTCATGCAGTCAAGTCCAACATCCGGACCGCTAGACCACAGAGGCGATTTATATATTTATATTTATTTATTTATTTTATACCATTCAGTTTATTTGTGTCATTATTTCGGGATGTGCATAATTAAATACATATCACAAAATAAAATGCTGTAAAAATTGAAACCATTTGGCTGTAGAGTAACGAAAAGTATTAAATAAAGTGTATAGTGAATAATCACAAGTGTTTACTACAAAAAAGTGTGTATACAATGGAATTCCACCAAGTGCCAACAATAAACTAGTATAAATTCTCTTAAACTAAAACATTAACGATTTATGGACCAAAACATTTGAAAACATATTATATTTCATTTAGAATTTGATTGATATTTACATGCTGAAATAAAATATTTCCTCACTTTGGGGTCTGATTTATGGGGGTAATCAAATTTTTTTTTAAATGAGTATTTGTTTATCAGCTATTACTTGAAATCATATATAATAAACCTATTATAATCTGAAGAAGAGTGTATTCTGTACATTAAAGATATCAAAAAAATATATGTGACTAAACTAAAAATAGGCAGCACGACAATTTTTTTATCATTTAGAGCAGCCTTTCCCAAAGTGGGCGATAACGCCCCCTTGTGGGCACTGGAAGCTTAGAGGGGGGCGGTATAAATCTTGAAAAAAATGTTTTTTTTTAAACTAGGCGCAACAAATATGTTATTGAGGTCATTGACAAGAAAAAAACGAGGGGTGCTACAAAACAACTGATTTTCAAAGTGGGCGTTACATGAAATAAGTTTGGGAACCTCTGATTTAGAGAGGTACTCTAATACCTAGAAGTCAAATTTTGTTATGATTGTTTTACTAGAATCGGCATTAAATGCGGTCGTAGTACAAATAGACAGACCGAAAAAATAAAAAAAATGGTAAAAATATGTTCTGTCTTATTCAAATTACGTTCGTATTTATTATTTATTTATTATTGTTATTGTTTACTTTAAATCGCTGATAAATAGAAGAAATATATTAGTAACTGCTAAAATATAGCCCTAATAATTGTTTTATGCACCAAAATCTAATAATTCGATAATAAATAAATATTCCTGGACAAGTTACACAAATTGGGGTTACCAAATAAGCAAATTAAGTGCTTGTGTTATGGGTGTTAGTCAACAGTTCTAATAAATAGAAATACTTAAATAGCTACCAGAATAAATTTAAGGAACACCCAGACACGGAAATGCAGACATCTAAACGCTCATCACACAAATGCCTGCCCCGTTGGGAATCGAACTGAGCTTCGCGGTTGGCTGTAGTTAGGCATTTACGCTAGCCACTCGACCAACGAGGCGGTCAAAGAGGCACATGTTCTTCCATTTTTTGTTGATCCATGTTTTTGCAAAGTATTCCCCGGTCCAGAAAAGACTAATGTAAAATTGTTTAGGTTAATGTTTGACTCCAGTCAGGTCATTTGATAAGCCACAGAGTGATTCCCTCTCTTTTATCAATGTATGTCATATTTCATTGTTGCTAAGTATCTTCACGCCCATATCCCCGAAGAGGTAGGCAGAGGTACAACCAAGGCACCCACGACTAGCCGAAGACACTAAGTCCCACAATGTGGTAGGTGGCAAGCCTATCGCCAACCGGGCACATTTCCAATACCGACCAACATTTTTTTTAAATTAGAAAATTGGAAAAATCCAATTTTCTTTATGTTGGCCGACCCGGGATTCGAACCCAGGACCTCATGCAGTCAAGTCTAACACCCGGACCGCTAGACCACAGAGGCGACAATTCATTTATTCATTGTTGCTATTTTAAGGTAATGTAAACAATACTCAGCTGTTTTACTGCATTAACATTATTTGCAAAAGGCTGAATCTGTTTTAATTAGCACTTTGCCTGTGCAATATATTAAAAAAATTATGACATTGGAAGGCAAACATGCAGACAAATTTCTGGATCGTAAGAAATTCATGCCACAGAGACACAAAAGGTGGTAGTGGTGCATTGCCAACCTGAAGCCGGGATGTCAGGCCTCGAGCTAAAGTAAGTTTACCGGCTACCTTATATTCCGAACTGGAACTCATCAACGGTAAGCGCTGACGTTTTGGTGGCAGGAATAGATAAGGCGATGGTACTATTCCAGGTAATTCGCTGCGAAACTCTCCCACCTAGTCAGATGTCATAGTGTTAGTGACGATAAGCCTATGCTCGCCTTTTGAAAGCTGCTTGGCAGGAAGGCAGATGGTTTATTCTGCAAAGGAGCCTACTAACTACTTACTAGAGGACTAACTTGAGGAAAAAACTAGTCGGAAGCCGCAAGTGACTATGATACTATGTATGTATTTCTTGTGTTTTTAACCGATTCCAAGAAAGGAGGAGGTTCTTAATTAGGAGGTTTTTTGTGTTTGTTACGCAATTGCTCTGTTAATATAAAACCGATTTTGGTGTGTTTTTAGAAATATAAGTCACGATTTAAAGGTGCTCTCATATTAATTTTATTATAATCAGACTAGTAGTTTTTGAGTTATATTTACTAAAGCGTATAAAATAAAAATGGCGTGGTTCGATTTCCGGGTCAGACAATAAAAAGAAAATATGGTTTTTCCAATTTTTAGCAATAATAAAAGAAGTGTTGCTCGGAATTGGTTGTGTGCCCGGTTTGGCATAGGTTTGCTACCTATCCCACTGTGGGACTTAGTGTCTTCGGCTAGTCGTGGGTATCCTGGTTGTGCCTATGTCTACCTCTTCGGGGATATGGGCGTATAGATGTTTTTATAATACTTCATAATATATACATTTTTCTCAAACTACGAGTTGGATCATGATAAAATGTATATGGGGCCAACTTAAAATCATTATTGGGACAAAAAGGAATTATCAAATCGCATCGTGGTACCTATCAACATAGACAACTTTTAAATAAGGTAGCTAAAAACATTTTCATCAAACTATTCTTATATAGTCTATCTATCAAACTATTGACGTTGATAGAAATTATTTTAGGAACTCAACAAGGAATATAAATACTCTTTAACAAGAGGCACTCAATATCTTTTGTAAAGACCTATCTATAAATACCCCGTGTGTCCTATACGCGAGAAAATGACTTTTAATTCCACGAATGGGGAACGCTTCATTATGTTTATTTTATGTAGTCCATTGGGACTATCAACTATCGACTATTGAGTTCAGGAATAAATTGGGTGTGACACGAGTAGTACACGGACGGACAGACGAATGTGTTAAAACTGTAAGGTAACTTTTAGGGGTCTGTTTGGCAACAGAATCCTAAAAGCCGCATTTCACAATTTTATATACTACATATAGACTACAGGCCCATGCCAAAACTAGATGGGTCAAATGAACCACCGGGTGACGTATAAAGGACGATATAAGAGCATAAAATAATAAGATTCAGCACTATGTCGTCACCTGTACACTGTCCAACTGAGTGCAGGTGAGAATTCAGAAATGCCGTACAAAAATAAATGACCAAAATAGACTCACTCTACCTGCACTGCACCTTTGATTACGCGACCGTATTGCTTAGTTTTACAATGCGATAAAATACTATAATTACAAAATATATTAACGAACAATCAAAAAAACATAATGAAAATCTTCACAATTCAGTGCTGAAAAACCAAAAAACCAAATTCACGCCTGTATCCACAAAAAGGTGCGCAAAGGTACAATCAGGTACATTTTATTGGAAAATTAAAAAAAAGACATTATTTTTAATGCTATCCGACCAGAGAATCGAACCCGTGATCTCATTAGATTAAGTCGCACACCGGATCACTAGACTAGTTTTAGAACTTTTCAGCTTCTGATTTTAAATAATGTTAGGAAATATTTGAGGCTGTTTGAAAGGTCCTAGATCCTAGAAATTGAAACAATGATAGAGTTTGATGAAAATCTATTGAAACGTAAATTGAAGTCAGTTGTGACCTCAAATCGAAATGAGAGTTAGAAGTCAAAGTAAAAGTAAAGTATCTTCACTCCCATGTCTTCGAAGAGCTATGCAAATGTACAACCCATGACTAGCCGAAGACATTAATTCCCATAATGTGATAGGTGGCAAGCCCATCGCCAATGGGGAACATATCCAATGCCGGGCAACGTTATTTTTTTTTAATTTAAAAAAAATTCGCCCCGTATAGGTTTTAAACCTATAACCCTTCGTCTCAAGCCAAAAAAACTGAAGCACATAACTACCCGCGTTAACGGGTAAGAAAGGAATTCAGAATTCCGCCACGGGACTAAATCCTCAGTAGCTTAGTTATTGGTTAGAGCATTCGTGACGAAAGGTTACAGGTTGAAATCCTGTCTGGGCCGAAAATTTTTAAAATGTGAAGTTATGGATTTTCTAACTTTTTTTGTTGCCCGACGTGGGGATCGATCCCATGACCTCAAGAAGTTAAATCCGACACCGGATCGCTAGACCACAGAGGAGATTTAGGAGTCAAGAAAGAAAGTAATACAATTTTTTGAGGATTGTATGTGTTTTTATTTATCAATAAATATCAAATTATAACAGAAAAGTATTTTTACAAATTACGAAATTAGAAATAAAATTTAATACAAAATAGGCGACTTGAACTTAAAATATTACTTAATAATAATAAAGATGAGAAACGTCCATCTTGAATACGAAGGTTGGTTACCACAATTCGATATTTAAGTGTGTACATACTCATAATAAAATTTGTAGATCAATTTGTTACAGATCATTTCAAAAATCATTCGATATTTGTAATCGTTGTTAGGTAGCACGACACGAAAACGTTAGCTTAAAACAATACCCTTATCAAATCAGATAGACAAAAAAAACATCAATTTTATAATGAAATTTGAAGAAAAATAACTTGCTGAATTTTGAAATGGTTCATTTTTTAAATTTATTTTGTCCCATTCTAGGACCGGCTAAAACCATTTGGCCATACTGCCACGTCTTCCGTGTATATAATTACTTTTTCTTGTTGTTTATTTTCAATATATTTCTTAAATTTCATTTATTATAGTCATTAGTCGTTATAGATTATCATGTCAGGGTCTTGAGCCTCTCAAATGGTAATACTTTGCCTATGGGATACCAAAGATAATGGTGATAATGGTGAAGATTCCATTAACGTTTCCTTTACCATTTAGAGAGTCATCACATCTTTGCGAAACCCAAACTCGCCAAACCGGGACACAACAATCGACTAGTTAAGCCATTGCGCAATTATATCAACAAGTACTCTTAGTTTCTAGTAGTTGTAGGTATTCCTAGTAATGGTAAAACCACATAGTATATAAAATATAATTAAGGTTTTAAAAGTATTTAGAAAATGATAACCCAGCAGATGGTTGCCATGAGCTATTGGGGATGAAGGGGGACACCGACTTGGTATATCCAGCGTTGAAGTCCAGGGAGCTGGTGGGGTTCTTGAACAAGTTGAGGTTGCCCATTGCGGAGTAGTCCGTCTTCTTAAAGAGATCAGTGTGAGCCATACCCAGGGAAGCGCCGATTTTGTCACTGTAAATGTTTTTTTCGGTATTAGTTGATACTTTATTAATACAAATATAACATCCCAAATAAAGGTAGATACATCACATCCAGCATGTATACGTTACTTTAAAACCAATTGAACTCTTGATTTTTGTTACGTTACCGAGTAACAACAACACAGACATAATTGAGTTCTTGATTTTTTTTAAGTGAAAACTTTAATGTAACGGCATTGCACACTTTTTTTTGGATGGGTAAAAACTTCTAAACTCGCGTCAGGACACGTGACCTGATCGGAAATTCGTAAGACGACGCAGGGCGCTAGCGCGAATGTTCGTGTTGTCATGTTTGTGTACGATAGCGCAATGAATGGATATTGTATTCTACCACATAAATGATAGTACTTTCATACTGATAATTAAAGCAATTCGTGCAAAATTATTCCCTAACCATTCCAAAATATTAAAAATGCACAACTTATTCAAGTTTTCACTTCTGCCGGCACTCCCGAAGTGTAACCCGTCGTTTTTTATTTGAGAGGTCAGCGAACAAGCAATAAGCATACGACTCTCCTGAAGGTAAAAGATAGTCGTGGCCTATAGACACCATCGATGTTATAGGTGCGTTGCTGTCCTGTGACCGAGATGTTGGTCCTATGGTGCAAGTCTATCAGCTACCCTACCCCCCGAGCCGGAACATGACATATTTATTATGGCGGCAGGAATATGTACCCGGATAGTTGGCTGACGTATCCACAACTGACCACTTATTAAATCCCGGGTAAAGTTACTTCAAGAAAATTGTTATAAAATTGAACACAGACATTCTTTATCTTGCCCGAATTGGGACCCGAGAATAGAACCTGGAACCTCATGCAGTCAACGCCAACAATGGATGGACGGATGCTTTTATATAACAGGTCAGTGGCCTATATGCAGCAAAGATATTACAGGTGCGTAGGTCTTCTGTGGTCTAACATCTCGGATTAGGCCAATTGTCAAATGTCTTGTTCCGCAGTTGTAGGCAGTCATTTAAAAAGTGTACTCACTTGAACTTATAATCCAGTCCACCGCCATAGGTGTTGAAGTTTGGGATCATGGGGTTTGATGGCATAGTCCTTGTAGCGAAGGCATTAGCGGAGAGGTCATGGTGGTCGTTGTGTAAGAGGTTCAGTTTCCCGGCACCAGTCAGCTGGTTTCCGAAGTCAGGAATATGCTTGCCGATGACACTTAAGCTGTGGCCGTTTCTAGAAAAGAAAAATGGTTTATGAGTTTTGAATATAATATTATTTTTTTGTGATAACAAACTTGTATTTGCCAGTTTTATTATTCTTCACAGATTTGAGAAGTACTATATAAGACGTTTCAAATAAGCCTAAACACGATAGGATAGTGTTAGAAGTTCAAGGAGGTCCTATGGTCACTTTTCGGTTCCATCATCAGGGGGCTGATTATGTGTCTCAGTGGCCAACTCAAAATGGAAAAGTGTTCATCAAATAGCTGTCAAAAGACGTCATTTATGTTTGCTATCTCTATTGTATTTCTGTTGGTCACTGGAGATAGCAAATATAAAACACGTCATTTGACAGGTATTTGATGTACACTTTGTCATTTTGAGTTGGTCACTGAGACACATAATCAGCCCCCTGATCAGCTCGATCGGTAACGGCGAAGTGGATCAAATGTAACGGACAAACATACATACATTGCAACTAAAAGCTTGTAAAATTCGAGTCAATGCGAGTTTAATTCGTATGTAAAGGGTTCTATATCTGTAAAACATAAGTATAGATATATAGTCGGCGTTTTTTTTTTAAATTCGGCAATGGTAATGATTCTGTTGAGCACAAACTAAACTTATTTTACATGTATCATTATCCAATGAAACAAAAAGAAAAAAAAATGGAATATTTATGACATGTCAAATTAGTCCGGACATGACATGACCGCCTCGTTGGTCGAGTGGCTAGCGTACACGCCTAACTACACTACCAACCGCGAGGCTCGGGTTCGATTCCCGACGGGGGCAGACATTTGTGTGATGAACATTTAGATGTCTGCATTTCCGGGTCTGGGTGTTTATTAAATTTATTCTGGTATCTATTAAAGTATTTCTATATACTAGTATCGTTGACTAACACCCATAACACAAGCATATAATTTGCTTACTTTGGGGTTAGATTCGATTTGTGTAACTTGTCCAGGAACATTTATTTATTATTTATGTTAACTTGTGACGTTTTTAATCAACGATTGCCAAAAAATAGCAAAATCTTTGTAGGAAACTAATCTGACAACATTCAACGCGTTTTATCTCTTTCTATTGCTATCGTTGAAAGAAGATAGCGATAAATCGGTTATAATTAATTAATAAAGTTTAGTTACTGTGCTGTAGAACTATCACCAACTAGCTATTGCCTTCGTATTTACTGGTCACACAGGAACATTTTTTTTCGGAATAAAATCTATTCTATGTCTGAATACAAGTTACCCTCTATGTATGTGCCAAATTTCTTAGAAATCGGTTAAGTAGTTTTTAAAACGTGAAGGAGTAATAAACAAACAAACATACAAACCTTCGCATTTATAATCTTAATAGGATAAGATTACTAGCGCCGGCCAGACGTTGCAGTGGTTTTTGTTAAATAAAAATAATTTTACGATTTTCAATTGAGATTTAAGATACCCTATCCTTAAAATTGGATCGAACTGCACACGATGTGCATATTTGATTAAAATCGATTTAGAAGTTTAGGATTCCATCGCGTATAAACAACGTGACGCATTATTCATATATGGAACTAGCTGTTACCCGCGGCTTCGCCCGCGATAAATTGAGATGTAAGCTATCCTATCTCTCAAGTTGGATCGAACTGCACATGGTGTGCGAATTTTATTATAATCGGTTAAGTGGTTTAGGAGTCCATTGAGGACAAACATTGTGACACGAGATTTATATATATTAGATATAGAAGATATAGATAATGCCAATAGTCCTTAAGAGTATTTTCTAATTGAATGAGTTGTCAAACTGAGACTAAAACTTTAAGTTTACCGGTCACTTTGTTTACAACTGGAACACGATATTGGCAAGCACTGACATTATCTAGATGATTTAATAAGGTTGATAAGATTTGATAAGGTTTTTATATTTCTGCGTCTACACACATAGACAAAAATATTCAATTAAAACTAAATGTGTTCTACTTACACATTATCCAAGGAAGCACCACCGAAGACCGCACCGACACCACCTCCAGGCTTCGCCCCATTGACTCCACCGATCGCGCTCAATATATTCTTGTCATTACCAGCAAGTGGGAGTTTCCCCATCACATTCAAACTACCATCAGGATTACTATTCATCACTCCATGGACTTGGCGACGTACTCTTGAACTTAAATATCCTGGATGAACAGCTTCCATTGGCTGTTCTAAAAATCTGTCTTCCCAGTCTTCATCTGCTATTGATCCATCTATCATATAGATGGGACTTCTCAGTTTGATATATCGGCAGCTGACGCCAACAACGAGGAAAGCCAGGATACACAGTTTAGTAAACATTTTGGATTATAAACACGTTGTTTGGTATTAACAGTAATATTTGTATGATCTTAGTTTTAAGTCAAAGACTGAATGAAGTTTAAATACAAGTTACATCTTATATACTAAAGAGTATTGGCAAGAAAATCCCCTAGTACACGCGGAGAATGATATATGAATTACTGGATGCGCCTGTCTCAAATAGTATCTTGGGAAAGGGGATTTATTTCTGTGGAAGATTTGGGGATTCCCATTTTGTTGATTTATTCGTATTTTTATTCGCATTATAAATTTGTACGGATTTAAGCGCAACAAAACTTCTGAAATCCTAATTACATTACTACCAGTAAATCATCGAGGTAAACAAAAATAATATATATTTTAAGTATAACTCATAAACCCTTTGTCTTATTCTAACCTTTTAAAAATTTATTTGGAACTAGCTTTTCCGGCAAACTTCGTTCCACAAGTTCTGTTTTGTATGGAAAAACTAAAAAAATTTTGTTTTTTCCTCGCAGTTTTTCAACTTTTTCTAATTTTTAAACCTTCTCTGGACTTCCACAAATAAATCAAAACCAAAATTAGCTAAATCGGGCCAGCTGTTCTCGAGTTTTAGTGAGACTAACGAATAGCAATTGTTTTTTTATATAAATAAGATTATGAAATCCGTTAATCGTCAGAATAGTCATGTTGTAGCAAACATACAAAAAATCATACAGGCAAATAATTGATAACCTGTTTCCACCCTTTGACGTCTGTTGAAAAGTAAACTTTGTACATTGACTTTTCTACAAAAGTACCATACTACTACTATACTACTACTACCATATCCCCGAAGAGGTAGGCAGAGGCACAACCAAAGCACCCACAAGTCAGGACTAATATAAGACATTGAGCCCTATATTGTATAGGTGGCAAGCCTATCACCAATCGGCACATCTCCAGTTCCAGGTAGCCCCATTTTTTATTAGAAAATACACATTTTCTTTTTTTTTATTGCCCGGCTCAGAAATTGAACCTGGAACCTCAAGAAGTCTAGTCCGAACCGGAGTACTAAACCACACAGGCGGTTATACAAAAAGACTAAGAATATAATTTGATTCTTCTCTCTTATCATTGTGTGATGTCATAATTAAAATAAAAAAAAAATATAAGCTTCTGGTTAGCGTCATTAAGATCATATTTGTACTTATATAACTAAAACCCAGATTCTTGTATTTTCAATTTCGGTTTAAAATAAAAACAACAAATTTTACTTATTCACTTTTTGTTAGTTTTAAATTTTTCTTTGTGGAATTTGAATTTTGTGAAGTATTTCAAAATTGTGAAGTATTTCCTAATCAACTCCAAACAGCCAACGTAATATCGCCTCTGTGGTCTAGCAGTTCAGGTGTTGGACTTGACTGCATGAGGTCCCGGGTTCGAATACCGGGTCGGGCAACCATTAAAAATTTGGGTTTTCCCAATTTTCTAATAAAAACGTCTTTGATATACGTAGCGAAGCACGTACCTGGCTGCTAGTATTTTAATAATTAAAAGAAATTATTACTTATGATTCAAGTTATAAGTTATTCAATTTTTTGTTAATCTTTTTAGAAACCACTATAAAAACGCAACAAAAATTCGGTTTTTCAATAACTACATACTTCCAGTTTTTGTTGATCTTCGTATTCAAAAAGTATTCCCCGATCCAACAAATGATCGAAATGAATATGTTTATTATGTTAACATTTGAACTCGGTCAGGTCGTTTGATAACGTGCCGAGTGAATCCCTCTTCCTTATCATCGACTGATGTCATGGTTCGATATTGACTGTTATAATCCTATTAATTACATTCGTATTATTAATTCCTATTAATATTATACATGCGAAAGATTGTTTGTTTGTTTGTTATTTCTTTAAGCAAAAACTGTTGACCAGAGTTTTATGAAATTTGGTACACAAATTGAGGGTAAAAATTTATTATTAACTCTTTATTGTACACAATCGATATTACAAAAAAATACTTAAAAGTAAAAATTAAAAGTAAAAAGGCGAGCTTATCTCTAATAAAATAAAATTTTCCAGCCAACCCGTAAAAGGAAAGTAGTAAATGAAATAAGTAGACTTGGTGTACAGATAAATAAACTACTACATATATACTATTTAATGAACTAAAACTCATAACATTAAAAAATTAACTAAACAAATAAACAAAATTAAACTAAAATCAATGATTTCAAAGGGAAGGATACGCCCGTCCGAACAAATGACATAACATTTTTCATACAAACCAAAAACAACGTCATCTAGTAGCCAATATACGCAACGCGATTACGCGCGACGTACAGTGTATTATGTGACCTTGTACTAACGTAGTCGAGCGTAATTTTTTTTATATGTTATTGCAAATTTAAAAAAATATCTTATCATTGATTTCCTTCTTTTGTGCAACTAAATTAAGCAATAGCTTTAAGTCTATTGTACACAGATTAAACTATTATTAGTATCAAGTTATACACACACGGAATAAGAAACAGACGAGACGAATGAAATGCTCTCAAATTAGTATGCTTCAAAATTTGCATAAACATTCAGTCTATGTCTCGGATTACATCGCTTAGAATCTTTATGAAATGTAGTAAAGTATGAAATTTGCCACATTTATAGTTTATTACACATAGAGGTCCCGGGATCGATCCCCGGGCCGGGCCAAAAAAAATTTTAAAATTTTGTATTTTCAATTTTTTCATTCATAAAAATAGCGTTGTCCGAGATTAGATTTGTGCCCGGTTGGCTATAGGCTTGTCACCTATCGCATTGT